>JAVJIF010009466.1:0-150866 GCA_038442645.1 Agave tequilana
TTTGATGATGACAAACAAATAAGAGCTATTTGGAACTAATGAATTTGCTTAAGATAAGTTTCAGGATAAGTACCATGTTTGGAGGGCATTGCTTGCTATTGCAACAATTCTAGGTTCATAAAGCTATGAAGGCATATTGCACATCAAGGAAGGATCATAGAAGAAGAAGGCTCTAGCAAGGATAGCATGGCTCAAAGACTTGAAGATTGCTAAGAAGTCTTTAATTATTTGTTTTTAGTTTTATAGTTGTTAAAGAATAGTGGATAGGTTTGAAGCTTTATCACACACGTTTTTGCGCACATACTTAATCCAAAATAATTTCTTATAATTTATACAAAAATATTTTGCATACAAGATTTTGCCTACAGATATATATTTATGTTTTATGCTAATCCCTGTTCAAAAGTATTTTTGTCAAAATCAAAATCCCTTTGATTTTCTGTCCAAAACCTGGTTTTTGTCCTAAGCCAGTCGACCGGACAGTCGACCGTACCTATGACAGGTTTGACCGTCGACCGGCCCCAGTCGACTGTAGTTCTGGGTGTACATGTATCAGTGTGCACGTTTTTGCAGTCGACCGCACGGTCGACCGACTGTAACTCAGTCTGCTCTCGGATAGATTGGGTCGACCGGGCGGTCGACCGCTGGCCTGCAACGGTCATAATTTTGGTCATACGGTTGACCGGCCAGTCGACCGACCTATCCGTTGAACAGTAACGGGCAGTTTTTATGAGCTGTTTTATTTTGTCTTCTTGTGTTTAAAATTTGATTTAGGGATATATTTCAAATCTAATATGACTTAATTACCTTAAGTTTGTATTATCCTTAAACCCTAGCCCTCTCATATAAATAAGGGTGTTTGGGGAGAGATTGGTTACAACAATTTTTGCAAGAAAAATTCAAAAGTTTAAGGCATTCAAAGAGCTTTGTTTCTTGATTTTTGTGCTGAAATTCTCTCTCATTTTCTAAAGTGATTTTTGAATACTCTCTGATTTAATTTTCTTTCTTCACTTACAACAAGAGCTTCATTCCTACTCATTGTTCTCTAAGGACCTTTGTAAGGGAAGAGACATTTGAAAGAGAGAGTTTGTGGTCTTTGACTACTCAGAAATTGCTTGTAATTGAGATTGTGGAGTTGGGTACTCCGGTGTAATTGTGATTTCTTTGTGATAGTGGAAGTAGCTAGAATCCTTCTGGGGAAGGCGGGGAGTAGAGCTGGGTGCTCGAACCTCGATAACATATCCTTGTGTTTGCGATTGGTTTACATTCTTGCACTCCTTTACATTACTTTACTTGCTCTTATTACTTGCTTATCATCATCATTGCTATATTTACTTGCCTTCATTCATCTTGTGAATCTTGTGTGGTGATTGTTACATCTTAATTTTTAATTTGTCCTTTGATTAGCATTATCACCTATTCACCCCCCCTCTAGGTGATTTTCAATTGGTATCAGAGCTTGGACTCTAGGTTTTGGCTTAACATCCATAGAGAGATCCTTAAAATTTGCTAATCAATATTTTCATTCATACATTCATACACTAGTAAACATGGCCGATAACATTAAAACCCCTCCTAAATTTGATGGACTTAATTTCCCTATTTGGAAGGTTAGGATGACTATATTTTTGCAATCTTTGGGTAGCTTAGTGCCAAGTCCTTGACCAAACCCTATGTAGCACCCGATGGTGATGAGAGCACTTGGACCGACTTTAACTTTAGAGAATATGAGGCTAACTCCAAGGCCCAAAACTCCCTATTAACCGCCTTGAATGAGGATGACCTTACACGGTAATTCATTGCAAATCCGCCTATGAGATTTGGCAACACTTATTGGTCACACACGAAGGGACTTCACAAGTCAAGAGAGCTAAGATAGATCTCTTGAGGTCTAAATATGAGTCATTTAAAATGATTGATGATGAGTCTATTGATAGTATGATTACAAGATAAACTAAAATCACTAATGGTCTTTCTTCCTTAGGTGATGACATCTCCAACGATCAAAAGGTGCGGAAAGTGATTCGGGCTCTTCCGTCTTCATGGGAGATAAAGGCCCCACCTTAAAAGAATTGAACGACAAGGACGAGATGGACCTCATTAGTCTCATTGGGAACCTAAAGACCCATGAGATGGAGAAGAAGGCAAGAGAAGAGGCCACTACTTCAAAGAAGAAATCCATAGCCTTCAAGACTTCATCTACCAATGATGACGATGAAGAAGACGAAGGAAGATGAGGAGCTAACTCTACTTGTGCGGAATGTCAAGAGGTTGTACCGGAAGAACAAGCTCAACTTCCGGAGAAATTTGAAGGCAAAGAGGAGAGAAGGATCATTTGTTACAATTGCCGCAAACCCGGACATATCATGGCGGATTGCCCGGAGTTCAGAAGAAGATGACTTCCTCCTTCAAGCCAAAGAAGCCGGAGGAAAAGAAAGCATACAAGGCAACGTGGGATTCGGAAAGCGAGTCCGAAGAAGAGGTGGATACGGCGAACATGGTTTCATGGCAAACACTCCTAAGGTAACCCCTCAATCTTATGATGATGAAGATGATGAACTAAGTAAGGAAGTTCTTGTACATGCCTTTGTTGAACTTTTTGAAACTTATGACAATAAAAAGATTGAATGTTTTAAATTACAAAAGAAGTTGCTTTTCTTAAAAATCAACTTGTTATGGTTTCTAAAGAAAAGATGATATTCTTCTAATCTTATTTCTCTTCAAAATGAGTTTAATGCCTACAAGATTTCTTGTAAGGGAAAATCTCCTATTGTTGATGAAAAAGAATTTCTTCTTTTAAATCTAAAATAAATGATTTTGAAAAAGTTTTAAATGATTGTGCTTTTAACACAAAGAAACTTGAGAACATGATTTCTAAAAAGCACACCTCACATGTTAAGTCTACTCATGCTCACACTACACATGCTAAATCTTTTCATGCTCACAACTCTCATGCTCACAAATCACACACTTCATTATGCTTTCAAATATGGTAGAGTATATAGATGCACATATTGTGGTAAGAATGGACATTTAGCTAAATTTTGCTATGACCAAGTTAATAGATCAAATAATCTTGTTTGGGTTAATGAAACTAACCCCTAGGACCCAAGAAAATGTGGTACCAAAATCAAGTCCTAAATTATTTGATGTAGGTACACACCAAGGCTCCAAGACGTAAGGAGCGGTGGTACCTTGATAGTGGTTGTTCAAGACATATGACGTGGGATATCAACAACTTTACAACCCTATCAAGGTACATGGAAGGTGGCTCCGTCACCTTCGGGGATGACTCCAAAGGAACTATCATCGGTATAGGTAACATTCAAATTGGTGCATCTCCTATTATAGAGAATGTTATTTTAGTAGATGGTTTGAAACATAATTTGCTTAGCATTAGTCAACTTTGTGACCGTGACTTAAAGTTGTTTTTGATGATTCTTCTTGCAAGATTTTTTATGTTAAATCCGATGTTTGTATTCTTACCGGTTTTCGTGACAATAATGTTATATCATTGACATGCTTAATTTAGATTGTTCTACTAAATGCTTGAATGCTTTTGATCAAAATTCTTGGCTTTGGCATAGAAGATTAGGACATGCATCTTTTGACCATCTTGCTAGAATTAATTCTAAGGATTTAGTAAAGGGTATACCTTGCTTGAAGTTTGAGAAAGACCGCATTTGTGGTGCGTGCCACTTGGGAAACAAACCAAGTCTTCCTTCAAACCAATTATGATATCATGACTACTAGGCCCTTAGAACTAATTCATATGGATCTTTTTGGACCAACACAAACTAAAAGTTTAAATGGTAGTAGATTTGCATTTATTTTAGTTGATGATTTTTTCCTTTCACTTGGGTTTTCTTCTTGCAAAGTAAAGATCAAACATTTTCATATTTCAAATTTTTCGAAAAAGGGTTGAAAAAGAAAAATTTTTCGATTTTGAGAATAAGGAGTGATAGAGGTGGTGAGTTTGTTAACCAACTCTTCATGACTTATTGTGATGAAAAGGGAATCAAGCATGAAATGTCTTGTCCTAGGACTCCACAACAAAATGGAGTTGTAGAAAGGAAAAATAGAACACTTCAAGAGATGGCTAGGACAATGATAAGTGAATATGACCTCCCTCAATATTTATGGGCCGAGGCCGTAAACACCGCATGCTATATTTCAAATCGTATTTATTGTGTAAGAATTCTTCCAAAACATCTTTTGAAATGTATCATTCTAGAAAACCTAATGTTGCATATTTTAAAGTTTTTTGGATGCAAGTGTTTTGTTTTAAATACTAAAGAGAATTTGGGTAAATTTGATGCTAAGGCTTATGAAGCTATCTTTGTTGGATATTCTTCTACTAGCAAAGCATATAGAGTTTTTAATAGATCTTCACTTACTATTGAAGAAACATGCATGTTAAGTTTGAAGAATCTAATGTGGTTGTTGAGAATGTTGTAGAGATTGAACCATTAGGTGAAGACATGGAGAGACTATCCTTGAAGGACTCACCCGCTCAAGAAGAAAAGCAAGAATTAATTGGTGATGTTCAAGAGGATAAAGAGGAAAGCTCTCAACCGCTTCCTAAAGCTTGGAGATACGCTACAAATCATCCTAAGGAGCTCATCTTGGGTGATGCATCTAAAGGAGTCACAACACGCTACAAACTCCATGACCTATGTGGTAACTTTGCTTTCATTTCTCATTTTGAACCCAAAGGCATTCTCGAAGCCGAGACGGACCCATATTGGTTGCTTGCCATGCAAGAGGAACTCAATCAATTTGAGCGCAACCAAGTTTGGCACCTTATTCCTAAGCCCCACGATAGACCAATAATTGGTACTAAGTGGATCTTTAGAAACAAGATGGATGAGTCCGGAAATGTCATTAGGAATAAAGCTAGGTTAGTGGCCCAAGGTTACACTCAAGTTGAAGGAATTGACTTTGAGGAGACCTTTGCACCCGTAGCACGGCTTGAAGCCATACGGATGACACTAGCTTTTGCATCTTTCAAAAATTTTAAACTTTTTCAAATGGATGTGAAAAGTGCATTTTTGAATGGTTTTATTAATGAAGAAGTTTATGTTTCTCAACCTCCCGGTTTTGTTGATCATGTTCATCCCGATTTTGTTTTTAAACTTGATAAAGCTTTATATGGATTGAAACAAGCTCCTAGAGCTTGGTATGAAAGGCTTTCTAGTTTTCTAATTTCAAATGATTTTGTTAAAGGCAAAGTAGACACAACTCTATTTACTAAGCATGTTGATAATGATATATTAATTGTGCAAATTTATGTAGATGACATAATTTTGGTTCTACTAATGAGCTTTTATGCAAGGATTTTGAAAAGGTCATGCAACTTGAATTTGAAATGTCTTCAATGGGTGAGCTCAATTTCTTCCTTGGACTCCAAATCAAGCAATTGCAAAACGGGATGTTCATAAGTCAAGCCAAGTACGCAAAGGAACTTGTAAAGAAGTTTGGACTTGAAGGCTCAAAGACTTGCAACACTCCCATGGCAACTACAACCAAGCTTGATAAAGATGACCAAGGTAAAAATGTTGATATTAAATATATAGAAGCATGATAGGAAGTCTTTTATATTTAACGGCAAGTAGGCCGGATATCATGTTTAGTGTGTGTCTTTGTGCTAGATTTCAATCGTGTCCTAAAGAGTCCCATCTTATTGCGGTAAAACGCATTATTTGTTATATTAAGGGCACTATTGGGATGGGTCTATGGTATCCGAAAACTGGAGATTTCTCAATGACGAGTTATTCGGATGCCGACTATGCGGGTTGTAGAGTAGATAGAAAGAGTACTAGTGGGACATGTCAATTTCTTGGTAATTGTCTTGTTTCATGATCCTCTAGGAAACAAAATTCCGTAGCACTCTCAACCGCCGAGGCGGAGTATGTTGCCGCGGGGGCTTGTTGTGCACAAGTCCTTTGGATGAAACATACTCTCCTTGATTTTGATTTGCATTTTGATCATATAAAAATTTTTTGTGATAATACTAGTACTATTCACATGACTAAGAATGCAAATCAACATAGTAAGACCAAGCACATTGAGATTAGATATCACTTTCTTAGAGATCATTTTGAGAAAGGAGATATAGATATTGATTATGTTTCTACGGATTTACAACTAGCCGATATTTTCACTAAACCACTTGATTTTGCTAGATTCTCGTTTATTTATGGAGAACTTAATGTTTGTGTTATTGAATAGACATGTTTTTCATAACCCTTTTTGATGTATGACAAAAAGGGGGAGAATAAGTTTACATGGACAAAAATAAATTTATATGGTCTTGGTTCCATATGAGTTTATATGAGTTTATATATGTTTTTGTTGTCTTGTTTTGTTTTCATGCGTTTTTTGAGAACTCTTGTGTTTTGTTAGTATGTGATTTTCATTATTGTTTCAATTAGTTTCAATTAGTATCAAGAGCATTTTTTTTTGTTTTGTTGTTTTCAATAAATTCTTGTGTTTTTTTATAGCATAATTTGAGGGGGAGTTTTCTCCTCCCCTATATTTCTGTTTATAGCCTATTTGTTTTGTCATCATCAAAAAGGGGGAGATTGTTGGCCCAAAAGGTTACACTCTCTATTTATTGAGTTTTGATGATGACAAACCAAATAAGAGCTATTTGGTACTAATGAATTTGCTTAAGATAAGTTTCAGGATAAGTACCATGTTTGGAGGTGCATTGCTTGCTATTGCAACAACTTCTAGGTTCATAAAGCTATGAAGGCATATTGCACATCAAGGAAGGATCATAGAAGAAGAAGGCTCTAGCAAGGATAGCATGGCTCAAAGACTTGAAGATTGCTCAAGAAGTCTTTAATTATTTTGGTTTTAGTTTTATAGTTTGTTAAAGAATAGTGGATAGGTTTGAAGCTCTATCACACACGTTTTTGCGCACATACTTAATCCAAAATAATTTCTTATAATTTATACAAAAATATTTTGCATACAAGATTTTTCCTACAGATATATATTTATGTTTTATGCTAATCCCTGTTCAAAAGTATTTTTGTCAAAATCAAAATCCCTTTTGATTTTCTGTCCAAAACCTGGTTTTTTCCTGAGCCAGTCGACCGGACAGTCGACCGTACCTATGACAGGTTTGACCGGTCGACCGGCCCAGTCGACTGTAGTTCTGGGTGTACATGTATCAGTGTGCACGTTTTTGCAGTCGACCGCACGGTCGACCGACTGTAACTCAGTCTGCTCTCGGATAGATTGGGTCGACCGGGCGGTCGACCGCTGGCTTGCAACGGTCATAATTTGGTCGTACGGTCGACCGGCCAGTCGACCGACCTATCCATTGAACAGTAACGGGCAGTTTTTAATGAGCTGTTTTATTTTGTCTTCTTGTGTTTAAAATTTGATTTAGGGATATATTTCAAATCTAATATGACTTAATTAACCTTAAGTTTGTATTATCCTTAAACCCTAGCCCTCTCCTATAAATAGGGGTGTTTGGGGAGAGATTGGTTACAACAATTTTTGCAAGAAAAATTCAAAAGTTTAAGGCATTCAAAAGAGCTTTGTTTCTTGGTTTTTGTGCTGAAATTCTCTCTCATTTTCTAAGTGGTTTTTGAAATACTCTCTGATTTAATTTTCTTTCTTCACTTACAACAAGAGCTTCATTCCTACTCATTGTTCTCTAAGGACCTTTTGTAAGGGAAGAGACATTTGAAAGAGAGAGTTTTGTGGTCTTTTGACTACTCAGAAATTGCTTGTAATTGAGATTGTGGAGTTGGGTACTCCGGTGTAATTGTGATTTCTTTGTGATAGTGGAAGTAGCTAGAATCCTTCTGGGGAAGGCGGGGAGTAGAGCTGGGTGCTCGAACCTCGATAACATATCCTTGTGTTTGCGATTGGTTTACATTCTTGCACTTCTTTACATTACTTTACTTGCTCTTATTACTTGCTTATCATCATCATTGCTATATTTACTTGCCTTCATTCATCTTGTGAATCTTGTGTGGTGATTGTTACATCTTAATTTTTAATTTGTCCTTTGATTAGCATTATCACCTATTCACCCCCCCTCTAGGTGATTTTCATACATATGTAGAAAATAAAATATGAGTATATACAAAATAAATATCAATTGAGATACCAATTGAAAATAACAATGTAAATCAAGTATATAACTCATAATTACCACCCTTTTTATGCATAAGATAAAAATTTTCAATAAAGCTTACAAGGCATACTCGCCATTCGTCCTCCCTTAAAAGGGGTTGGTAGGGGTTTTCAAAAACTAGAGTTTAAAAATATTTTAGTATTGAAAATACTACCAAATGAAGAATACATAACTAGTTAAAATAATTTTTGAAAAACTAGTTAAAGATCCTTCAAAACATGAAACCAAATCATATGTATCATGAAACATACTAAATACATAAAGTTTAACACTCGAAATCTATAAGGCTCAAAAATAATCATGAAACAAAGTCATGAATAAACAAATAAAGTGTGAGTGTACAAGAATCATGTAATTAGCATTTTCCATGAAGATAGTCAATAAAGCTTGAAACAAATATCATTTTATCAAACAAAAAATGAAAATTCATTTTTCATTTAAACATAACTTTTTGGTATATGTATGATTTATCCAAAACTAACAATATGCATACATATCCCAAACATAAAAAGAGTCTATGATATAATTTGCATGAAGACAAGAGACTCAAGAGACATACATGTATGTTTATTAGATTTGAATACAAAATACATATACATGAAGTAAAGACATGAAAATTGGCAAAACAAGTGTAAATTAGAAAATCATCAAAACTAGGCTATAATGTGCATATAGTGAGTACACATGAACAATGAAGTATAAACGTATATGAATCAAATGATGCTCACTACTTGTACACGTATATATCCAAGTTTTGATAAAAAACTACATTTAAACTAGTATTTACCACATGAAGTACAAAACAAATAAAATGAACATGCTAAAAATATCATATATGAAAAAGCATGTAAATAAAATAAGAGTTTAGAGATAGTTACCAAATCAAAGAACTATACTCTAATTCTCCAAAACATGGTGGTTGTCCCACCAAACTACCTTGATAGCGGTGCATCAAATGTGTGTCCATCAAGTCCATGTGCATCCACCATCAAGGCACCAACTCTCTCACGTCGTGTGAGAGCCCGCATCTATATCAAATACAAAAGGTGGGGATTTTGATACCCATTTTCTTTTGGGTCCACGGGGGTTAGCATCTAATGAAACCCAAGCATTTTTCTTAGCAAAATTAATATGATGTATCTTATCAAAACAAAACTTTGCTAAATGGCCTTTGCGGCCGCAATGTGTACACTTGTACACTCTACTATGCACATGTGAATGAGTATGATCATGACGTGCAAAATGTGCATAAGCATGTTGTGGGTATTGTGCATGAACATGGGGAACTTGTTTCTGAAGGTACACCTAGAGGGGGGTGAATAGGTGTACGGCAAATCTAATGAGCTAAATGCGAAAATTAAAACTAAATTGTAACAACACTTAATGCAACCAACGAGTGTAGCCAAATTCCCGGTGAAGGGCTCTGGACTAACTCCTCTTGATTCCTCTGAATAAGAGTTGAAGCGCTATATGAAGCTCTCGTGGTTAAGCACAAGTGAGTCATACACAAACAAGCCAAGCATATAATATGAATGAGCAATATGAAATGATGCAATGGCACAATATAAAGAGAGAGAGAGTTAGAGTAAATGGATCAAACGCAAACAACGATTTTGTTTCGAGGTTCGAGCACCCAGCTCTACGTCCCTGCCTTCACCCAGAAGGATTTCCAATCCACTAACTTGTCCACACAGCACTCCCACACAGGGAACCTCCATCGAGGATTTGGGGCAATTACAATATGGAGTACAGAACTCCTCTCTCAACCAAAACAACCTCTACATTTAGAGGCTAGGCACAAAGCCACCACAATATCCACCTCAAAAATGAGGGATAAGCACAAAGCCAAATAAGGATCACCTCACACTTGAGGGATACATCCAATTGCACAACCTCCTCTACACTAAGAGGGAAAGGCACAAAGCCAAGCAATGATAAGGGTTTAAAACTTGGTGATCAAAAGACCACAAACCAATTTCTTTCCACAAAAACAAGGATCCTATAGAGAGGATAGAATGATAAGCTCAAGTGTGGAAAACAAAGTGTTTTTAAATAAAGAAAATCACTTGGGAAACTCTCCAAAAAGATATAGAATTTTTAGATCAAAAATAATTCCCAAAAGACTATTTTCTTTGAAATAATAAAACACTTTAAAAACAAATAGAGAATAGGAATTTGAACTCAAAACTTTTTGCTGAAAACACTTAGGAAGTAGGAAATTTTTGCTTTGAAAATTCTTTACAAAACCTCTCTCAAATGGGGTTTTTATAGCCTCTTTAAAAAAACTAGCTGTTGGCTGCAAATATGGTCAGATTTGACCATCCAGTCGACCGGCCGGTCGACCGGCCAACGTTTGAATTTTGACCGTTGCCAACCACCGGTCGACCGCCCTTACCCGAGAGTAAGGGGACTTCAGCCGGTCGACCGCCCGGTCGACCGACTGAACCCAATGGCCTTTGTGCACGTCTCGTGCACATCCGGTCGACCGTTCCGGTCGACTGGTTCCTGGTCCGGTCGACCGGTCCGGTCGACCGCCAGGGCCTGGCAGCTCAAGTTAAGGGACTGAAAAATAGGGTTTTTAATTCTCAAATAGATCCCATAAAATCTCTAAAAATCCACAAAAATAAGTTCAGTATAATACATTGATATAAAAACTTGTTTGAGTAAAAATCAAACCAAGTTACAAACATTTTGAACTCTTTTTGTGTTATGGAAATTTTGCCGAGAACCAAAAATTGTATTTTCCAAAACTTGGATTTTTCAAATGGAAATCCGATTTCTCCAAAACTCATCCAAATACAAAAACATGATATTGAAACAACTTTAAGCATGTTATATATGGATATACTCCAATATACATGAAAAGATATATATCAATGTTTTTGATATTAATCTGAAAATATGTTTTGTTAAAATACAAAACTCCAAACACATGAATAGGCATATCAAAATAAGTTTGTCTAAGATATGAAGCATACATGTATATAGAACAAATCTAATATACATTAAACTATGTAAACTTGTTTGAATCTATCTATTCATGAAAACCAAGATCAGTTAAACCAAAACTGAAAACCAAAACATGAAACGTGTGTGTGTTGTGAACTTGAGCATATCACACTATCTAGTCTTTACAAATGGATCTAAAAACATAATCTAAACTATGTACCAAAGTCTACTTGACGAACTCCATCTTCAAGCCGACTCGATCCAAACCGTGATCCACCGAGCTTGACTCCAACGAGTGCTGTATATGATCTTTGATGCTCGGGCTCTTGAATCACCATGTGAAAGGTTTCAAAACTCCTTTGTTGAAGCTAATCACTTACTAATATCTTGGTTAAGGATCTGAAACTAAACATCACAAGATTATTAGCAAACATAACTTCATGAGTTAATCATCATCAAAACTAGAGTGGAAGGCCTCTGGGCCAACAATCTCCTCCTTTTTGATGATGACAAAACTCATGGAGTTATATATGCATGGATTAAAGTAAAGCTTCAAGGAAGCTCCCCTTAACTCATGCATCACAATAAATAATAATATATGGCAATGAAGCACATGAATCTAAACAGACATGTATGCAAATATAAGGAGATAAACATGCATAAACAAGCATGAAACACATCAAATTCTTTTCTCCTTTTTGCAAAACAAAACAATATGCATAAACAAGAAATCTTTTCCAAAACATGCATATATACTAAAATACTTCTCCCCTTTTTATCAATCATCAACAAAGGGGTTAAAGTAAACACAAAAACAATGTTCTCCCCCACAAAGAGGTGAACTCAAATCAATTAATAAAAGATATATGCGATATACATTCATGAAGAGGAAGACGCTAAGTTAGTTTCCCTACATACATGCATTACATGAAGAAGGGATGACAAGCCTTAATTCACATAACACATAATATGCAATGCATAAGAGGAGATGTGAAGCTCCCCTTATACACGTGTACCGCATAAAGAAGAGTTGTCAAGCTCCTCAATATAAGATACACTCAACATGAATTTATATATAGAAGAGATGTTAAGCTCTCCTTGCATATAGGCAATATAAATCAAAATATTTTTAATTTTCTTATTAAAACAAAATTTTGAGATATCTTAATAAATCAAATTTTAAGATATCAATTGTAAATAAACATTACAAATTTTGAATTTTTCTTAAATTAAGATATCACAAGATATAGATACCATATGAAATAAAATCATTTGTGATACCAAATTGAAGGTAAACAAATAAACATCTTGATACCAATTGAAAGTATTTTTCATTTTGAACATATGATACTAAATTAAAATAAATATTCATTTTTCAATTATTTTTCATCATAAAGTATGGGAGTGAAAATTAAAAGTAAACAAAATACCAATTGAAAGATAAAATACGAATTTTCTCCCCCTTTATGAAATACCAAATAAAACGATGCATAAGCTTGTATTAGGACACCAATTGAAACATAATCAATTGAGATAAGATAGTCATTAAAAAAATCAAGCTTAGCAAACCCAAAATTTGTGCCTAAAGATATATAGATATAATAACCACAAATAAGACATATATATATGGAAAAATTAGATACCAATCGAAATTGATACTATTTGAAGTGTAAGCATACATATATATAAACATATATATGAGTATCCAAAAAGAGTGTCAATATTGATACCAATTGAAACAATCCAATGATACCAATTGGAAACATAATATGATCAAGTGTATAACTCATATTACCTACCACCATTTAATGCACAAGTTTAAGAAGATTTTCAATAATAAGCATATAAGGCATGGTCGCCCAACCAACCGCCCTTAAATGGGTAGGGGTTTTCAAAAATAGGTTTGAAGATAAAGTATATTTGAAAAGCTCTACCATAATGAAGAATACGAACTAGTTTTAAGAAAAATTTAAAAACTAGTACGAAATCCTTCAAGTAAGGAATAAAACAAAAATATATTTCATGAAAAACATGTAAATTACATGATCATTAAACACTCAATGGTCTATAAAGCACAAATTGTACTCATGAAAACAAAATCATGAGAAAACATTTAAATGAAGTGAGTGTACAAGTTATGTGAAACACATTATCATGAAAATAGTCAATTAAGCTCAAAATTCCTTAAAACATGAAAATCATCAAAACGATTTAATCTTCAAGGTATATGTATGTCATGTTTAAACTAAAGTATACATATATATACAAACATAAATGAGTCCACAAAAGTATATGCATGAATACAAGTGCTCAAGGATGTATATGTATATCTAATAGTTTAGACAAAATGGACATATACATGAAGTTAAACATAAACACGAAAAACATGTAAAATGGGGAATACAAGTCAAATGCATGAATCATCAAAACTAGGCTATACTAGTACATCTAATGGGTACAAATGAGCGTTCAAGCACAAACATATAATGGTCTATTTGTGGCTCACTAGTTGTACAAGTATATATTCTAGTTTTAATGAAAACTAACATCCAAACATGTAATCAAAACATGAAGCATAAAAGTCAAAAATAAAACTCATAAACATCCATATGATCAATATGTATATGCACATGCATTAGATCTAGGACATACATATTAGTTAAAAACAAAGTGAGAACACTAAATATAAATCCATATAAAACATGGGTGTCTCAAATAACTAAACATGTATATCACTAATCTAATAAACATGGCATATGACATAATGAACATATAAACATGACATGCTAGAAATCAACAATAAGATAAGCATGAAACATAAATGGGAGTAAGGGATTGTTACCAAAACCTATGAGGGCAACTTTTGATATCTCCAAAATAAGGTGGTCTTCCCACCAAACTCCCCTTGAAAGTGATGCATCCAAAATGTCCTCATAAAGCTCGGAACGCATCCACTTTAAGGCACCATCACTCTCACGTCATGCGAGAGCCCACACCTACATCAAAAACAATAGGGGTGGTCTTTGGTACCCATACTCTTTTGGGTCCATCGGGGTTAGCACCTTTCCTAACCCAAACAAATTTAGTTTCTAAATTTACATCATGAACTCTATCATAGCAAAATTTAGAAAGGTGGCCCTTACGTCCACAATGTGTATAGGTGTACACATGAGCATACAATGTGTGATGTGCATGAGCGTGCGAAGCATGTGTATGCCGTGTATGGTGTGCATGCATAGATGGAACTTGTTGCTTTCAAAATATAGATTCCAACCGTGTATGGTTCATGGCACAATGGCTCAAAGTGGAGCCCAAACAATCAACACTTTTCTTCAAAACATTTATATCATTTTTATACTTGAAGATAAAGTGGTGCATGCAATATGTGAGCTAGATGGTGACTCTACACTAGCATGGCAAACATGTGAATCAATATCAAGTTTCAAAGATTCATTTTTCTTTAAACAATCTTTCAATTCTTGTGAAATCAAATTTATTTTATTTTTAAAAGAATTATTTTCTTTTAATACAAAATTAAATTTTGAATTTAAATCCTCATTTTTCTTCACAATATATTCACAATCATTTTTACTTTTCAAAATTTTGTTTTCATTAAGTACAAGATCAAGTTGGGATCTAAGCGAGTCACTTTCACTTGAAATCTCATCCCTTTTTTATAAAACAATCTCAAGTCTAGAAGATAAATTTTTATTTTCTTCTTTTAAACCAAGACTTTCCTTTTTTATAAGTTTGTATTTTGAAATCAAATTTTCACAATTTTTAGCAAGTTCATCATTCATGGCTTGTGCCTCTAAACACTTATTGCAATAAGAACTAGTGCTAGCATCTAGTTGAGTGTCTGAGTGTACCTCAAGGGAGTCATTCCCTTGGACCATGAAGCAACGTTCATCGAACTCGTCTCTTCTAGATCTCCTCATCTTATCGATAATCTTTGGTAGCTTGGGAGAAGTCAAAATGCTCCATACTGCAAAAGCGGACTCATAGTGAGAAATACATGTAAATAATCTTTATGAAGAGATGCTCTAAGTGCCTTTAGGGCTATTGCATTGGCCTCTATATGCTTGCTATCATTAGGGTAGGATTCCTTAGTGATGGCAAGGTAAACATGCAAGCCTAGGGTTTTTAAATGCCAACTCAACAAAATCTTCCATGTGTCAATTTTAGAGAAATCAAACATGGGAGGGCTATCCATGAGTGCAAACTATATGTGTGTTAAAGAAAATGCAAATGTAGATTAGCTAACCAAGATCATACTCCTAGGTGGTTAAACCAAATATCAGGAGCGTAGGCTCTGATACCAATTGAAGGTACACCTAGAGGGGGGTGAATAGGTGTACGGCAAATCTAATGAACTAAATGCGAAAATTAAAATAAAATTGCAACAACACTTAATGCAACCAATGAGTGTAGCCGAATTCCCGGTGAAGGGCTCTGGACTAACTCCTCTTGATTCCTCTGAATAAGAGTTGAGGCGCTATATGAAGCTCTCGTAGTTAAGCACAAGTGAGGCACACACAAACAAGCTAAGCATATAATATGAATGAGCAATATGAAATGATGCAATGGCACAATATAAAGAGAGAGAGTTAGAGTCAATGGATCAAATGCAAACAACGAGATTTGTTTCGAGGTTCGAGCACCCAGCTTTACGTCCCCGCCTTCACCCAGAAGGATTTCCAATCCACTAATTTGTCCACACAGGACTCCCACACAGGGAACCTCCACCGAGGATTTGGGGCAATTACAATATGGAGTACACAACTCCTCTCTCAACCAAAACAACCTCTACACTTAGAGGCTAGACACAAAGCCACCACAATATCTACCTCATAAATGAGGGATAAGCACAAAGCCAAACAAGAATCACCTCACACTTGAGGGATACAATCTAATTGCACAACCTCCTTTACACTAAGAGGGAAAGGCACAAAGCCAAGCAATGATAAGGGTTTACAACTTGGTGATTAAAAGACCACAAACCAATTTCTTTTCCACAAAAACAAGGATCCTATAGAGAGGATAGAATGAAAAGCTCAAGTGTGAAAAACAAAGTGTTTTTAACAAAGAAAATCACTTGGTAAACTCTCCAAAAAGATATAAAATTTTTAGATCAAAACCAATTCCCAAAAGACTATTTTCTTTGAAATAACAAAACACTTTAAAAACAAATAGAGAATAGCAATTTGAACTCAAAAACTTTTTGCTGAAAACACTTAGGAAGTAGGAAATCTTTGCTTTGAAAATTCTTTAAGAAAACCTCTCTCAAATGGGATTTTTATAGTCTCTTTAAAAAAACTAGCCGTTGGTTGCAAATATTGTCAGATTTGACCATCCGGTCGACCGGCCAACGGTCGAATTTTGACCGTTGCCAACCACCGGTCGACCGCCCGGTCGACCGCCCTTACCCGAGAGTAAGGGGACTTCAGTCGGTCGACCGCCCGGTCGATCGGCCAAACCCAATGGCCTTTGTGCACGTCTCGTGCACGTCCGGTCGACCGTTTCGGTCGACTGGCTCCTGGTCCGGTCGACCGCTAGGGCCTGGCAGCTCAGGTTAAGGGACTGAAAAACAAGGTTTTTAATTCTCAAATAAATCCCATAAAATCTCTAAAAATCCACAAAAATAAGTTCAGTATAATACATTGATATACAAACTTGTTTGAGTAAAAATCAAACCAAGTTACAAATATTTTGAACTCTTTTTGTGTTATGGAAATTTTGCCGAAAACCAAAAACTGTATTTTCCAAAACTTGGATTTTTCAAATGGAAATCCGATTTCTCCAAAACTCATCCAAATACAAAAACATGATATTGAAACAACTTTAAGCATGTTGTATATGGATATACTCCAATATACATGAAAAGATATATATCAATGTTTTTGATATTAAATCCGAAAATATGTTTTGTTAAAATACAAAACTCCAAACACATGAATAGGCATATCAAAATAAGTTTGTCTAAGATATGAAGCATACATGTATATAGAACAAATCTAATATACATTAAACCATGTAAACTTGTTTTGAATCTATCTATTCATGAAAATGTAGGTTCACCTAGAGGGGGGTGAATAGGTGATGGCTAATCTAATGGTCACTTAATGCCTAATGGTGCAAATAATGCGGAAGCTAAAAGCAATTATGACCTAATTAAAACTTTTAAACTAAACACCACGTATAACCAAAGAGTGTTGCCGAATTCCCCGAGAAGGGCTCTGGACAAACTCCTCTAAATTCCCCTTGAATGGGTTGAGGTGCCGCGTTGGCTCTCTTGGTTGAATACAAGTGTTAGCAACAATCCCACGCAAGTATATATATCAATTATGCACACAAGATATATCAAGCATGTAAATGTAAAGACAATATAAGCTATGCAAGATATAAAAGAGACAAAGAGAGAGAGAGAGAGTGAGCAATCGCAAACACAAGGGTATGTTTCGAGGTTCGAGCACACTTGCTCTACATCCCCGCCTTCGACACACGAAGGATTTCCACTATGCAAGATCCCAATGGATCTCTCCTCGGTGCCGCAACACCTACAAGCCCTCGGACTCCCTAGTCCCGTACACACGCAAGCTCACTAGCTCGCCGAGGCCGCACCTCAAATCACCGAGTTCACACAGGAACTCTAAACCACCACGAGCACACTTGCCCGTCTCCTCAAAGTACAAAGAACAAGTCTTTGGTGATCACAATACTTTGATCACCTAAAATCTATCTCACAAGAACACTCCTATAGGATGAATAGATCAATGGATGCTCAAGTGTTTGTGTGAGAAATCAAGGATGAAAGCTATGGTGAAAAACTCAAGAAATTTCTTTTAACACACTCTAAATAAAACTCCCTTTAGATTGGAAGTATTAGCTCACTATTTTGTGGAGAGAAACTCTTCTGAAAGAATAGGAAAAACTGGCTCTAAAGGTCTCCAAAATCTTCTTTCAAAACAATGACAAGACCCCCAATTTATAGGCTGCCAGAAAACTAGCCGTTGGGATCTGTCAGAACTGCCGGTCGACCGGCGCGGTCGACCGCCAACGGTCGGATTTCTGACCGTTGGAGCCACGGTCGACCGCCCGGATCGATCGACCCGCTGGAGCTTAGAGTCTAACTCTCTGTCGGTCGACCGGTGCGGTCGGCCGAACTTTCTAGAGAGCTCTGTTCTCTGGAGCGGTCGACCGGCACGGTCGGCCGTCCTCCAGTACACAAAGGCGTGCACGTTTGTGCACGTCGGTCGACCGGTCCGGTCGGCCGACTCCTGTATTAGTCGACTATTAAAGGTGGTAAGTCGACTTATAAGAAGTCTGAAACAGTTTTCTGGGATTAAAAAGTTAGTCTTTTTGGCTCAAATAAATCCCATAAAATACATAAAAATCTACAAAAATAGTTTAACCAATATACTTTGATATACAAACATGCTTGCACAAAATCAAGGCATGTTATAAAAGATTGGACCATTTTTGTAATTTGGAAATATTTGGCTCATGATAAAAACTGTTTTTCCAAAACATGTTTTCTAAACTTGTTTTTTCAAATCTTCATCAAATACAAAAACAAGATACACTTTTAAAGCATAGTGTGTATGGATATGATCCACTACACAATCATAATGAAATATCTATGTTTTTGTCATAAAGCTCTAAACTTGGTTTTGGTTAAAAGATAAGTATATGAGAAACACCAAAAACTAAATAGTATTTTGTCACAAAGAAAAAACTTTTATGAAAACAATTCTATCAAGAGTGTGTGTGTGATATATACTTGAGCAATCCACCAACTATCTATCCTTTACATTTTTAACTAAAACAAAAACAAAATCTTATACCTAGACACAAGTCTTCATCTTCTTGAAGTCTTCACTTGAAGGCTTCTCATCTTCTTGACTTGGTCCAAGCTTGATCCAAAAGCTCCTTGGATCACACCGTGCTAGCTCCAAATCTTGACATTTTATCCTTTGTTGAGCTATGCACCTACTAAGATCTTGATAATGAATCTGTCACTAATTAAACACAAAATCATTAGTAAACATAACTTCATGAGTTGATCATCATCAAAACTAGGGTGATAGACCTTTGGGCCAACAAACTCCCCCTTTTTGATGATGACAAAACTCATGGAGTTATATATGCATGGATTAAAGTAAAGCTTCAAAGAAGCTCCCCCTTAACACATGCATAGTCATAAATAATAATATATGACAATGAAGCTCATAAATATGTATGCAAATGATGGAGATGAAACAAAATAAATCTTTTTCTCCTATTTGCAAAACAAAACTTATATGTATAAATAACAAGGAAGACAAATACTTCTCCCCTTAAGCAATGAAAACATGCATATAGACTCAAATACTTCTCCCCCTTTTTGTCAATCATCAACAAAGGGGTCAAAGTAAAATCAAATCAAACAAATTTTTCGCCCCCTTTTTGTCATAAACAAAGAGATCAAGAGGGGTAATATAAATCAATCAATAAAAATTTATATGCGATATACATTCATGAAGAGGAAGACGCTAAGTTAGCTTCCCTACACATATACATTACATGAAAGAGGGATGACAAGCCCTAATTCACATAACGCATATTATGTAATGCATAAGAGGAGATGTGAAGCTCCCCCTACACACGTATATCATATAAAGAAGAGTTGTCAAGCTCCTCAATTTATAATATACTCAACATGAATCTATATGTAAGAGAGATGTTAAGCTCTCCTTGCATATAGGAAATACAAATCAAAATTTTTGAATATTTCTTTAAAATTTTGAACTTTCTTAATAAAACACATTTTGAGATATCAAATCAACATATTTTTTTTATTTTGATATCAATTTTGAAAACATATTGCATAAGCTTTAATAATTACCCATTGAAAGTTGAATTAAGCTTAGCAAATAGATCACATATATGTATGAAAGATAATACCAATAAAAATTGATATAATTTAAATTTGAAAGCATTCATACATATAATCAAAATATGAGTATATAAGAATCATATTGATACCAATTGAAAATATCCAATGATACCAATTGAAGAGTAAGCTTATCATATACTCTACCAAATGAAGAGATTGCACTAGTGAATATGAAAATGTTTTAAAACTAGTACGAAATCCTTCAAGCAAGGAATAAAGCAAAAGAAATGTCAATAAATCTCAATTTCCTTTAAATCATCACACATTTTTCATTTTTAAAAAAAATATATTTCAAGGTATATGTATGTTTTGACAACATAATAAGTATACATACATATCTCTTAAACACAATTGAGTCCATATCAATAGATTTGCATTAAAGGCAAATGACTCAAGAGGTATACATGTATATCTTAAAGTTTGGCAAAATACACATATACATGAAATGAAAACACATGATCATAAATCAAATCCAAAAAGTGGGAATACAAGTTTAAAGATGTATGTATCATCAAAACCAAGCAATACAAGCACATTTCATGGGTTCAAATAAGCATTCAAGCACAAATATAAATAGATTTATTTGTGGCCCACGATATGTACAAGTATAAATCCTAGTGTTGACAAAAACTAACATATAAACTAATATTCAAATCATGAAGCATCAAATTTTGAGAAAAATAGAATCATATGTCAATCTCAAAAATTATTTGAAGAATAGATAACTAGTATAAATTATTTTTGAAAAACTAGTTAAAGATCCTTCAAATATATCAAATCTTATGTTTTTCATAAACATAACTAGATACATAAAAATTTAATCACTCATGGTCTATAAGGCTCAAAATGTTTTTAATAAAAGTGTGAGTGTTAAACGGTCATGTAAATAGCATTTTTATGAAGATAGTCAATGAAGCTCAAAAAGATCATAAGTCACATATAAAAAAAATCATTTTTCATTAAAACACTAATCTTCATGGTATATGTATGATTAATCCAATCCTAACAATACACATACATATCCCAAATATTAAAAGAGTCTATTAATGATGTTTGCATGAAGGCAAGAGACTCACGGGTATACATGTATATTTATTAGATTTGAATTAATAATATATATACATGAAGTAAAGCATAAAAATAGGTAAAACATGTATAAAAGAGAATCATCAAAACTAGTCTATACATATGCATATAGTGGATACAAATGAGCATGAAGTTCAATTATATATGAATCAATTGTAATTCACTATTTGTATATGTATACATGCAAGTTTTGATAAAATCTACATTTAACCATGTAAATACCACATGAAGCACAACAAAAATATGAACATGCTATATGATATATGAAATTAAAGGCATGTACATAAAAATAAGAGTTTAGAGATTGTTACCAACTCTAAAACTCCTATCATGGTGGTTGTCCTACCAAAGCTCCTTGATAGTGATGCATCCCAAAAGTATGTCCATCATGTCCAAGTGCATCCACTACCAAGGCACCAATCCTCTCACGTCTAGTGAGAGCCCTCACCTACATCAAAAGCAAAAGGTGGGGGTTTTTGGTACCCATTTTTTCTTGGTCCACGGGGGTTAGCATTTAATGGAACCCAACAATTTTTCTTAGCAAAATTTAAAGCAAATATCTTATCATAACAAAATTTTGCTAAATGGCCTTTGCGGCCACAATGTGTACACTTGTACACCTTAGTATGCTTATGTGTATGTGCATGATCGTGGTGTGCAACATAAGCATATGCATGATGATGTGCATGAGAATGTGGAGCTTGTTTCTTTGAAAACATAGACTCCAATCTAGTGTGGTTGAATGCACAAGAGTTCAAGGTTGAACTCAAATCATTAATTTTATTTTTCAAACCATTAATCTCACTAGTGGTGGCATGTAAAGCATGGTGAGATATAGAATCACTTTTCTTTTTCTTTTGTGAAACAAAATCTTGTTCTTTTTCACAAATTTTTCTTTTCAAAGATTTATTTTCTTGAAAAACATCTTCCTTTTGTTTTTCCACAAATCAATTTTATTTTTCAAAGTATTATTTCCTTCACATAAATCATTCAATTTTGAAAATAAGGAAACATTTTCATTTTTCAAATCTTCCTTTTCCTTTTCTAAGCATGCCATTTTATTTTCTAATGAATCTTTTTCATTAAGCATGGCATCAAAATTCTTTTTCAAATTTTTGTTATCTTTTTCTAAACATGCAATGTTAGGTCTAAATGTATCATGTTCTACATGCATGCAAGCAATGTTCTTTTTCAAATTTTTATTTTCTTTCTTAAGCATGTCATATTTTTCAAGAATTGTTTGGCAAAATGAAGTGAGCTCATCATATGACATGTCCTCATCATCGGATTCAGAGTTTACCTCAAGGGGTTATCCCTTGGACCATATAGCATACGTTGGAGATGTCGCTTCCAACGTCCGAATCGCTCCCCACATAGTATAGATCCTTTTCGCCAAGGGAGGTGAGGGTGTTCCATACTACAAAAGCCGAATCAATATTAGAAACTCTAGATAAATAAATATCATCTAGGGTAGACTTTAAAGCATTAAGGGCTTTTGAGTTAGCCTCAAAATTCTTACCATCTAAACAATATGCATTATTAGTTGTGGCAAGATAAACATGAATGCCTAAGGCCTTGAGGTACAATGACATCTTAACCTTCCAAATTTGGATGTTAAGAATGTCAAAGGTGGGTGGTGACATGAAGTCCATGGTGTGTGTACAAATATTGTGATTAGCCTAAAATGAGGATCTCTAACTCTTAGGTTGTTAGATCCAATATCAAGAGCACTAGCTCTGATACCAATTGTAGGTTCACCTAGAGGGGGGGGGGTGAATAGGTGATGGCTAATCTAATGGTCACTTAATGCCTAATGGTGCAAATAATGCGGAAGCTAAAAGCAATTTTGACCTAATTAAAACTTTTACACTAAACACCACGTATAACCAAAGAGTGTTGTCGAATCCCCGTGAAGGGCTCTGGACAAACTCCTCTAGATTCCCCTTGAATGGGTTAAGGTGCCGCGTTGGCTCTCTTGGTTGAATACAAGTGTTAGCAACAATCCCACGCAAGTATATATATCAATTATGCACACAAGATATATCAAGCATGTAAATGTAAAGACAATATAAGCTATGCAAGATATAAAAGAGACAAAGAGAGAGAGAGAGTGAGCAATCGCAAACACAAGGGTATGTTTCGAGGTTCGAGCACACTTGCTCTACATCCCCGCCTTCGACACATGAAGGATTTCCACTATGCAAGATCCCAATGGATCTCTTCTCGGTGCCGCAACACCTACAAGCCCTCGGACTCCCTAGTCCCGTACACACGCAAGCTCACTAGCTCGCCGAGGCCGCACCTCAAATCACCGAGTTCACACAAGAACTCTAAACCACCACGAGCACACTTGCCCGTCTCCTCAAAGTACAAAGAACAAGTCTTTGGTGATCACAATACTTTGATCACCTAAAAACTATCGCACAAGAACACTCCTATAGGATGAATAGATCAATGGATGCTCAAGTGTTTGTGTGAGAAATCAAGGATGAAAGCTATGGTGAAAAACTCAAGAAATTTCTTTTAACACACTCTAAATAAAACTCCCTTTAGATTGGAAGTATTAGCTCACTATTTTGTGGAGAGAAACTCTTCTGAAAGAATAGGAAAAACTGGTTCTAAAGGTCTCCAAAATCTTCTTTCTAAACAATGACAAGACCCCCAATTTATAGGCTGCCAGAAAACTAGCCGTTGGGATCTGTCAGAACTGGCAGTCGACCGGCGCGGTCGACCGCCAACGGTCGGATTTCTGACCGTTGGAGCCACGGTCGACCGCCCGGGTCGATCGACCCGCTGGAGCTGAGAGTCTAACTCTCTGTCGGTCGACCGGTGCGGTCGGCCGAACTTTCCAGAGAGCTCTGCTCTCTGGAGCGGTCGACCGGCACGGCCGGCCGTCCTCCAGTACACAAAGGCGTGCACGTTTGTGCATGTCGGTCGACCGTCCGGTCGGCCGACTCCTGTATTAGTCGACTATTAAAGGTGGTAAGTCGACTTATAAGAAGTCTGAAACAGTTTTCTGGGATTAAAAAGTTAGTCTTTTTGGCTCAAATAAAATCCCATAAAATACATAAAATCTACAAAAATAGTTTAACCAATATACTTTGATATACAAACATGCTTGCACAAAATCAAGGCATGTTATAAAAGATTGGACCATTTTTGTAATTGAAAATATTTGGCTCATAATAAAAACTGTTTTTCCAAAACATGTTTTCTAAACTTGTTTTTCCAAATCTTCATCAAATACAAAAACAAGATATACTTTTAAAGCATAGTGTGTATGGTATGATCCACTATACAATCATAATGAAATATCTATGTTTTTGTCATAAAGTTCTAAACTTGGTTTTAGTTAAAAGATAAGTATATGAGAAACACCAAAAACCAAATAGTATTTTGTCACAAAGAAAAATCTTTTATGAAAACAATTCTATCAAGAGTGTGTGTGTGATATATACTTGAGCAATCCACCAACTATCTATCCTTTACATTTTTTACTAAAACAAAAATAAAATCTTATACCTAGACACAAGTCTTCATCTTCTTGAAGTCTTCACTTGAAGGCTTCTCATCTTCTTGACTTGGTCCAAGCTTGATCCAAAAGCTCCTTGGAACACACCGTGCTAGCTCCAAATCTTGACATTTTATCCTTTGTTGAGCTATACACCTACTAAGATCTTGATAATGAATCTGTCACTAATTAAACACAAGATCATTAGTAAACATAACTTCATGAGTTGATCATCATCAAAACTAGGGTGATAGACCTTTGGGCCAACAGAAAACCAAGATCGGTTAAACCAAAACCGAAAACCAAAACATAAAACGTGTGTGTGTTGTGAACTTGAGCATATCACACTATCTAGTCTTTACAAATGGATCTAAAAACATAATCTAAACTATGTATCGAAGTCTACTTGACGAACTCCATCTTCAAGCCGACTCGATCCAAACCGTGATCCACCGAGCTTGACTCCAATGAGTGCTATATATGATCTTTGACGCTCGAGCTCTTGAATCATCATGTGAAAGGCTTCAAAACTCTTTTGTTGAAGCTAATCACCTTCTAATATCTTGGTTAAGGATCTGAAACTAAACATCACAAGATTATTAGTAAACATAATTTCATGAGTTAATCATCATCAAAACTAGAGTGGAAGGCCTCTGGGCCAACAGTTTCTTTTGAAACAAGGATTCCAATCTTTTATGATTAAATGCACAATTACTTAAGGTTGAGCTTAAACAATCAATTCTATTTTTCAAAAATTTAACTTCATTTTTATCAATGATAGCATGTAAAGTATGATGAGAATGAGAATCATTATTCTTTTTCTTTTTAGAAACATTTTCTTTTTCTTTTTCAACAATTTTTCCTTTTAAAGAGTTGTTTTCATTTAAAGCAACTTCTTTTGTTTTTCCACCAAATGATTTTATTTTTCAAAGCATTATTTCCTTCACACATGTCATTTAATTTAGAAAGCAAGGAAATATTCTCATTTTTCAACAACTCATTATCCTTTTCAAAGCATGCAATTTTATTTTTAAAAGACTCATTTTCTTTTAAAACATTTTCAAATCTTGTTTGAAAAGAATCTTTTTCTTTTAACATGCAATCAAATTTGTTTTTCATTTTCTTATTATCCTTTTTAAGCATGTCATATTTTTCTAGAAGTTGTTGACAAAATAATTCAAGCTCATCATAAGACATATCAACATCTTCTTCTACCTCGGATTCGGTATTTACCTCAAGGGGGTTATCCCCTTGGACCATGTAGCACACGTTGGAAACGTCACTTCCAACATCCGAGTTGCTCCCCGCATAATATTGTTCATTTTCGTCAAGGGAGATGATGGTGTTCTAAACTATAAAAGCCGAGTCAATGTTAGCAACCCTACATAAATAATCATTGTTTATGATACTCTTCAAAGTATGAATGGCTTTTGAATTAGCCTCAATATACTTGCTATTGTTAACATATGAATCTTTAATAGTAGCGAGATAAACATGAATGCCTAGGCCTTTGAGGTACAAAGACATCTTAACCTTCTAAGTTTAGATGTTAAGAATGTCAAAGGTGGGAGGTGACATGAAATCCATGGTGTGTGTAAACAAATATTGTGATTAGTTATAAAATGAGGATTTAACTCTAGGTTGTTAGACCCAAATCAAGAGCACTTGGCTCTGATACCAATTGTAATCACCTAGAGGGGGGTGAATAGGTGACTAGCTAATCTAATGGTCAATTAATGCGGAATTAAAACTTATTTAATGCAAACTAAAACTCCTTAAACTAAACACTAAGTATAACACAAGAGTGTAGCCGAATTCCCCGCGAAGGACTCTGGACTAACTCCTCAAGATTCCTCTAAATAAGAGTTGAGGTGCCGCGTTGGCTCTCTTGGTTGAATACAAGTGTTAGCAAACAATCCCCAAGCATATAACAATAAGCACACAATATATCAAGCATATAAAGATAAAGACAATATTAGCATGAAAGATATAAAGACAAGTAAGAGATAGAGAGCAATCGCAAACACGGGAGATTTGTTTCGAGGTTCGAGCACACTTGCTCTACGTCCCCGCCTTCGACACTTGAAGGATTTCCACTATAAACCAATCCCATCGGATCACTCGGTGCCGCAACACCTACAAGGCGAGTTCACACTTGAACTCCTTGGACTCTCTAGTCCCTTCACTCGTTCCCGCAAGAACTACACACCGCAAGCCCACTAGCTCGCCGAGGCTGCGCCTCAAACGCCGAGTTCACACTAGAACCCGAAACAATGCGAACACACACGTCCGCCTCCTCAAAGCACAAGATGAAGTCTTTGGTGATCACAACACTTTGATCACCTAAAAATAATCTCACAATAACACTCCTATAGGATGAATATATCAATGGATAGCTCCAGTGTTTGTGAGAAAAATAAGGATTGAAATTGTGGTGGAAAACACAAGAAAATCACTTTTGAAAACTCTTGATAAACTCTCCTTTTGAATGAAAGTATTTAGCTCTTAAAAAAGTGGAGAAAACCTCTCAAAAAGGTAGGAAAAACTGGTGCTAAAACCCACTTCAAATCTTGTTGAAAACAGTCCACATAAGCCCCCCTTTTATTGGCTAGAAAAACTAGCCGTTGGGGCAAATCAGCAGCCCTGACGGCTGTCGATCGACCGGCCCGGGTCGACCGCCAATGGTCAGATTTCTGACAGTTGGAGCCGCGGTCGACCGGCCCAGTCGACCGTGGCCTGAAACAGAGAGCAGAGCTCTCTGCCGGTCGACCGGCCAGGTCGACTAGGGCTTTCCAGAGAGACCCGGTCGACCGGCCCTCCAGCCAAACTGGCATGCACGTTTGTGCACGTCGGTCGACCGAGTCGATCGACTGACTCCTAGCTCGGTCGACCGGTCCGGTCGACCGGCAGAAGCCAGGACAGGGTTGTTAAAGGGATTAAAAACTTGGTATTTTGACTAAAATAAAATCTCAAAAATTCACAAAAAATCTACAAAAATAGTTTCAATATTATACTTTGATAAACAAATATGTTTGAGTAAAATCAAGACATGTTACAAATATTTTGAACTATTTTTGTAACTTAGAAATTTTAGCTAAAAACAAAATCTGTATTTTTCCAAAATAGATTTTTCAAAACTTATTTTTCCAAAACTTCTCCAGATATAAAAAGAAGATATTTTAAATACTTTGAAAGCATAGAGTGTATGGATATGATCCACTACACATAAATGATGAAATATCTATGTTTTTGACAATAAGCTCTAAAATAAGTTTGGTTAAAGACATGTATACTTTGAATTCCAAAAACCAAACCGGTATTTTGTCAAAATGAAAATTCTTTTATGAAAATTCTTTTATAAAAACACATCTAAATCAAGAGTGTGTGTGTATATGGTATACTTGAGCAATCCACCAACTATTCTATCCTTTACATTTTATCTAAAATAAAATCTTAACAAAACAAACCTAGACTCAAGTCTTGATCTTGAAGGTCTTCACTTGAAGTCTTCACATCATCTTGACTTGGTCCAAACTTGATCCAAAGAGCTAGACCCCTCTTGAGTACTTGATGTGGTCTTGATGCATAGGCTCTTGAATCAAACCGTGCTAGCTCCAAAACTTGACTTTAAATCCTTTGTTGAAGCTACACACCTACAAAGATCTTGATCACCAATATGAGACTAAATAAACACAAGATCATTAGTACTATAACTATATGAGTTGATCATCATCAAAACTAGAGTGATGGGCCTTTGGGCCAATAGCCACACCTACAACGAGTTCTCATTGGAACTCCGAACCCGCAAGTCTTTCACTTGTCCCCGCATGAACAACACATGTAAGCACACTAGCTTGCCGAGGCCGCACCTCTACACCGAGCTCCCACAAGAACTCGTCACAAATACGAACCCGCAAGTTCGCCTCCTTAAATACAAGATGAATTCTTTGTGATCTCAACACTTTGATCACCACAAACACTCTCACAATAAAGATCCCTAGAGGATTGATATAGCAATGGATAGCTCAAGTATGTATAAGAAAAACAAGATAGAGTAGTGGAGGAAAACACGAGAAATCTCTTTTGAAATACACTCTTGAAAACTCTCCTTTTGAAATGGAAGTATTAGCCCTAAAACAAGTGGAGAAAACCTCTGCAAGAGAGGAGAAAAAACTAGCTTTGAAACTCTCCAAAAATCTTGATCAAAACAGCCCAAAACAACCACTTTTATAGACTCCCAAAAACTAGCCATTGGGGTCAAATATCAGGCCAGAATGACTTGTCGGTCGACCGGCCAACTGTCAGATTCTGACCGTTGGGGCTGCCGGTCGACCGCTCGGTTGACCGTCCCCTGGGCTTTGACCTACCGGTCGACCGCCCGGTCGACCGTGGGCAGATCAAGAAGCACAACTCTCTGGACGGTCGACCGCCGGCCAGATCCAGATAGCACAACTCTTTAGACAGTTAACCGTGCAGTCGATCAGGCCCTCAAGCCAAACTGGCTGTGCACGTCTGTGTACATCGGTCGACCGCCAGACAGCCTGCTCTGAAATCTTGGGCATTAAAACTTCGTTAAATAAATCTTTATAAATTCTCATAAAATCACATAAAATCTATAAAAATAGGTTCATTGAAATACTTTGATGTACAAACATGTTTAATCAAAAATCAACACATATTACAAACATTTTGAACCATTTTTTTGATATAGAAATTTTGCCTCAAATAAAAATTCGTATTTTTCAAAATCAATCATAAATATGAAAAATAATTTTTCCAAACCTTTTCCAAATACAAAAATAAGATATTTTAAATACTTTTGAAGCTTAGTGTGTATGGATATGATCCAAGACACATACAATATGAGATATCTATTTTTTTAACAATAAGCTCAAAAATAGGTTTTTGATAAATCCAAAACTCAAACACATGATATAGGAAACATCAAATAAGTTTTCCTAAACATTTGAACCAACAATGTGTATGGATGAAATCCAAAACACATATGAACCATATAAACTCATTTTTATTAACTCTATTCATAAAATATAAAAATATATATTTTGAAGCTTAAAAATCAAAACGGTATTTTCTAAAATCAAAACTATTTTATGAAAACACATATAAATTTTGTGTGTGTATATGAGCTTGAGCAATCCACAACTAATCTATCCTTTACATTTTATCTAAAAATAAATCTTAACACTTACAAACATGACACAAGTCTTCTTGAAAATCTTCTCTTGAAAATCTTCTTATCCTTCTTGACTTGGTCCAACCCTTGATCAAATGAGCTAAACTCCTCTTGAGTATTTGATGCGATCTCTGAAGCGCGAGTTCTTGAATCAACTTGTGCTAGCTTCAAAACTTGACTTTGAATCCTTAATTGAAGCTAAACACCTACTAAGATTTTGATCAAATATCTTAGACTATATAAACACAAGATCATTAGTATTATAACTACATGAGTTAATCATCATCAAAACTAGAGTGATGGGCCTTTGGGATAACAATCTCTCCCTTTTTGATGATGACAAAACCCATGGAGTTATATATGCATGGATTAAAGATAAGTTTCATAGAAGCTCCCCCTTAACTCATGCATAGCAATAAACAATAAAGATATTCAATAAAGTGCATAAACTAAACAAAACATATATGCATAAATAGAGATAAACACATGCATATATAAACTCTCAAAATCCTTCTCCCCCCTTTTGTCAATTCATCAACAAAGGGGTAAGGACAATTGATTGAGATTTTCCTCTGCACATAAAATATAGAATATTAGATTTAGAAAAAGGATGTGCAAGGTGCTCAATTCTAATCCGCGGTAGTAATGGCTATGCGGGTCGTGATCCTCAGGGAGGGACTAGCGATGGAAGCGTTTAAGTAAGTTCTCTAAAAATTTCTTTTAGTTAGTTATTAAAAGGAAAAGTTAGGTTAGAAAGAAAGTGGTAGGTTAAGAAGATGGAGAAATAGAAGCGGTATGTACAATGAGTTAGAAAACAAAGATTGGGAAGATGAGGTGTTGGTGACTTTATCTACAGAAATAAAAGAAAAGAAAGAAACAATTACCTTAGTTTGGTTGAGAAAAATACGTGAAAACCTTACATGTTCTACCTTTCTTAGGAGGCATTCAACGCATAAACCATAGGATCGAGCTCAGTCCCCTATTCGCATTATATCATCAAGCTAGGCAAGAATGAAGTGATACGGACCTTGAGGAGGAGAACATCTCCATGAAGTATCGTTGGCACTCGCTAAGACTCGTTATACTTGTGTTTCAGAAATCATTTTATTGCTTTAATCAATGGCAGAAAAGAGGAGGGTATATCGGTGTCACGCTCAACATAAGCCTCTCTCTCTTAAAAAAAATAGAAATTACAAAAGAAAAATAGAAACCTAACTACAAACTAGAAGAAAGCCTAAAAACCCTAGCTTTGGCCCTGTACTGCGCTGGACGACGTTCTCGGTTGCACTGCAGGGGTATTTATAGGTGCAGAAGGAAGTAGAGTCCCAGAACGACTCCTCCACGAAAGCGGTTCCCTAGACTCATCCAGATTGCCGCGGAAACGCGGCTTGGGCCGCGTTTCCGCGGCCAAAGTGTGGCGGCTGGCCACGCGCTTTGGCGCGTGACCTCCCCTGGTCCGTCTATCTGGGCGTATGCTTCTGGAAGCTGGATCCTGGCTCTTTATTTATGGATTTCGGGATAACTTGGGAAGCAAGTTACCCTAGATCTCAAATCTTCCCATATCTTTTAAACGAATTTCATCTCTTTGCACTCTCTTTCTTTGGCTTTTATCCTCATCCTGCAAGTATTTAGGGTTGAATAGAAGTCTATCCTTCCCTCTTCTTTTGGTATTTGCAACAATTGCCCTTAGTAATTGCAATTTTGACAATTGTTAATTGCAACTTTACTTTGGGCTTTAAACATGGGCTTTTGGGCTTCTTTTGAGCTTTATTTCTTTATTTTTATTTCTCAAGGCCTGCACACAATAAATAATAAAATATTAGTAAATGTGCAGAATTATATGAATAAATATGAAAATGTGATAGTAAATGTATGAAAAAATATGCACTTTTCACTACCAATCACACCCCCGCACTTATCTTTTTGCTCGTCCTCGAGTAAAAATCAAAAAGAAAAAGAAAACTAAACTAGCTAACTCACTTTCATAGGAATCACGATTGCACTTAGCACGTGCAACAAGCCGTTAAACCCCTAGGTTACCCTAGAGGACGAGTGTTGTCTCGTGAGGGTTTTCAGCAGATTACACCCACAAAATCCATAAAAAGGAAAATATTTGAAATATGTTTGAAGAGACTAAGTAATCTATAAGTTTTTAGGATCATCATTTTTATTCATTCTTAAACTTAGTCTTTATAAAGTAAATTGTTATCCATTTTAAGTAAGGATCAAAATTGAATTTTTGTATAGTCTTTTTCGTTACCAAAAATCATATGCATCCTTATGAATTTTTACTAGGAATTCCTTAACTTGGACTCTCATGCCTCTTTATTATTATTATATGTATATATATATATTTTTTCTTTTTTTTAATATGTATAACTCATCTAATTTTCTTTCGTGTAAGCATGAAGGCTTCTTGAGGCACTCATACCTAACTAATTGACTATTAGATGTTTTAATACATATATAATATTTCTTAGTTTTCTTAGGCTTTCTAATCCACCCATGTAGCGAACTTAAAGTCGGTGGCTCCCAAACCGGTCGGCTTTAGGGCACCGGGTGAGAAAACACCCCGCGGACACAAATTCGAGTGAACTAGACCATAAACTAAGGACTTTATTTTATTTAGAACTCACCTTTAGGCGTGAATACATATGCTTCTTGAGGCACATATATCCAGCTTAATTGGTGATTTTTTTTAATTTTTTTATGAGGCACAAAGGTCTTTGTCTTAGAATCCTAGATATGCATTAGGTATGCACATATCATTAAGGTAAAAATTAAGACTAACTACTTATTCAATTTCTCCTCCTATACCTAAAAATTCAACAATTTATTTATTTTGACCAAGTTTTTAGAAATCCTAATCATGATTTTCCTAATTCTTAAGACTAACTTAGATTTCTTTCAAAAGATAAGTCAAAATATTGTCCTTTTTTTTTTTAGACAAATTTTTGTTAGTTTCTACCTATGTTAGTATGTTAGTAAAGCCTACCCCCACACTTATCTCATGCATTGTCCTCAATGTATGAATGTATGCATGTATGCATGAAAAAGAAGAAGGGAAGGCAGAAGTTACCTCAAGGTGGTGGTTCCGGTGGTGGTCTAATTGGGCCAAGCGTTGCTACCCAATCAAGATAAAGTAGTATTTGGAGGAACCTACCAGAAATTTCCCTTGTGTAACCCACTAAAATGTATGTATGATCATTTTTTAGCAATTTCACCCCATCAAATTTTCATAATTCATAATTATATTCAGAGTCAATTGTGTCAACCGCCTTGTCCCAAAGTGGAGTGTGAAAAGATGAAATGATTGACTTGGACATGGAAAGTACGGGAACGAATACCGACTCAGGAAAGAAACTTAAATCAAGTAAGGGTTCAGGAGTCGGGCTAGGTTCAGGAAGTGGGTCCAAATCAATAAGCTAAAACTTAAGTCCACAATCAGTTTCCCACAATGGAATGTGACTTAATATTGGTGATTCAAGTTCAGGAATGATAGGTGTGGGAATCAAAACTGACTCTAAAAGATTACCTAAGTTGGGTAACAAAACAGGAGTCAATAATGATTCGAAAATTTGAACTTGCTCACAGATTTGAGAATCTAGGTCACATATCTCATTGAGCTCAATATCATAAAAATTAGAACTTGCCAATTTATATATGGGACTTTCAAAATTGCAAAATTGGTCAAGTTCAATATGATCATCAAAAATGGGTGATTCAATTTCATGATGAATTGGCACAGGATCCAATGTTGACTCGGGAAAAGTAAAATCAGGGGGAGATACCGGAGTCATTATTGAATCAGGAAGTAAAATTGAATCATCAAGTTGGGGATCATGATCATATTCATGCTCAAGTTCTATTTCAGGAAAGGAATAACTTGCCAAACTATCAAAAATTGGAGTTTCAGCAAGTTCACATAGTGGTACTGAATTAGAATCTTGTTGTCCAAAGCAACGTGGCTCGTCGGCTCTAACAGAATGGTTAACCATATCAGAAATGGCCGAATGGTGAGAACGTAAAGATTGAACCATCAAATCTATTTCATGATCACGAGCTAATCTAGCCTGAGTCATGGCTTCAAGCATCTTTTCATAGTCGATTGGTGCATCATTTTGTGATTGGACTTGAAAAGAGGAAGTGTAATCGTGATGAAGTTGTGAGTCGGTCAGAATTTGTGATTGTTGCTTGGACTCACACATCATCATGTCAAAGATTGATGGTAATTGTTGCTTGGACTCATGCATACTCATCATTTCCAAGATAGATGGTTTTCTATTCTGAATGGGTGGATCTGAGTATGACTCTTGGGAATATTGTGGACAAGGTGGAGATGGAGGACAAGTTGGTTGAAAATTAGACTCGGGGGAAGCGAAACCCCATGAACTCTGTGAAGAGTTGAAAGTGGTATGAAAATTATGGTCATAAGATGGGGGGTATGGGTTATATTCATTCGGATAAGACCATTCCGGCACACTAGGTTGGTCAAAATTATGATATGCCGGGTTGGTAATATCCGAAAAAGAAGATGGTGTGTAATATGGATTAAAGTTGGAAAAATTATTATATGCCATATCACACAAACACAATCAAAGAAAAACAAAACAAACAAACAAGCAAACAAAAAAAAAATTTCTAACCTAAGTTAGGGTAGACCTATGACCTAGACAACTCCTAACTGGTTAGACTGTCCACGGGAGGTAGGGTGTAGACTTTGACCACAAGTTAATCAGCCAGGTCAGGGCAAGATTGGTGGGAGGTTTTCCGTCAAAGACGTTCCTTAATTAAATAACCACCAATCTTCGGGCTTTCGGCCCTCAATCCCCTTCCTAGACACTGATTTGGCAGGAGTCAAATTTCAACACTGTTCCCCCTTAGGATAATCTCCTAATTGAGTCCGAGATGTCCCTAGGGCCAACGTCTACTTAATTTTAATTAGGCTTGGGTTAGTGAGTGCTTGGAATATGATTTTTGGGCCAAGGAAGGGTGATTAAATCCCCACCTTATCTTGTTAATGGGCTATGCCCTTAGAATAAATTTGTGCAAGTGTACAAAATATGTAAATAAGATTCACTCAAAGCATGAAAATCAACCAAGAGATGAGTCCTATTCTACATGCAATGCGAACGTACCTTGCTCCAGCACTCTTCAACAGTAAAATAAAGGAATTGAAAAGACACGTGCCTAGGATGCAAACGTCTAATCAATTTTTTATCTTTTTCAACAAATATTTTACTGTTGATTAATTAGCAGTATATAGGTTTATCACAGAACAAATTTTAACAGAGCAGAAAACAAATCTTGCAATTTGTAGCAACCTGCAGAAAGATCTGTCAGTAATGAACTACTAAGGCCGCGGAAACGCGGCTTTGCCGCGGATCCGCGGCACTGTAGTAGGCTCTGATGCTCTGCCTTCGAGGGCAAAGGCACAGAGTTGCTATATGTCCACTTCTGCTGTTTCCTGTTCTCCAAACCTGCAAACAGAAAGAATAAAAGAATTAGTTAATAATTAATTTTTGTTAGAGATAAACTTACCGTCCCTCCCCGGCAACGGCGCCAAAATTTTGATTGAGATTTTCCTCTGCACATAAAATATAGAATATTAGATTTAGAAAAAGGATGTGCAAGGTGCTCAATTCTAATCCGCGGTAGCAATGGCTATGCGGGTCGTGATCCTCAGGGAGGGACTAGCGATGGAAGCGTTTAAGTAAGTTCTCTAAAAATTTCTTTTAGTTAGTTATTAAAAGGAAAAGTTAGGTTAGAAAGAAAGTGGTAGGTTAAGAAGATGGAGAAATAGAAGCGGTATGTACAATGAGTTAGAAAACAAAGATTGGGAAGATGAGGTGTTGGTGACTTAATCTACAGAAATAAAAGAAAAGAAAGAAACAATTACCTTAGTTTGGTTGAGAAAAATACGTGAAAACCTTACATGTTCTACCTTTCTTAGGAGGCATTCAACGCATAAACCATAGGATCGAGCTCAGTCCCCTATTCGCATTATATCATCAAGCTGGGCAAGAATGAAGTGATACGGACCTTGAGGAGGAGAACATCTCCATGAAGTATCGTTGGCACTCGCTAAGACTCGTTATACTTGTGCTTCAGAAATCACTTTATTGCTTTAATCAATGGCAGAAAAGAGGAGGGTACATCGGTGTCACGCTCAACATAAGCATCTCTCTCTTAAAAAAAATAGAAATTACAAAAGAAAAATAGAAACATAACTACAAACTAGAAGAAAGCCTAAAAACCCTAGCTTTGGCCCTGTACTACGCTGGACGACGTTCTCGGTTGCACTGCAGGGGTATTTATAGGTGCAGAAGGAAGTAGAGTCCCAGAACGACTCCTCCACGAAAGCGGTTCCCTAGACTCATCCAGATTGCCGAGGAAACGCGGCTTGGGCCGTGTTTTCGCGGCCAAAGTGTGGCGGCTGGCCACGCGCTTTGGCGCGTGGCCTCCCCTGGTCCGTCCATCTGGGCGTATGCTTCTAGAAGCTGGATCCTGGCTCTTTATTTGTGGATTTCGGGATAACTTGGGAAGCAAGTTACCCTAGATCTCAAATCTTCCCATATCTTTTAAACAAATTTCATCTCTTTGCACTCTCTTTCTTTGGCTTTTATCCTCATCCTGCAAGTATTTAGGGTTGAATAGAAGTCTATCCTTCCCTCTTCTTTTGGTATTTGCAACAATTGCCCTTAGTAATTGCAATTTTGACAACTGTTAATTGCAACTTTTACATTGGGCTTTAAACATGGGCTTTTGGGCTTCTTTTGAGCTTTATTCCTTTATTTTTATTTCTCAAGGCCTGCACACAATAAATAATAAAATATTAGTAAATGTGCAGAATTATATGAATAAATATGAAAATGTGATAGTAAATGTATGAAAAAATATGCACTTTTCACTACCAATCAACAATCAAACAGAAAAGATATATATGCGATATACATTCATGAAGAGGAGAGATGATAAGTTAGCTCCCCCAGCATACATACATTACACGAAGAAGGGATGATTAAAGCCTAACCCACATAAAGAATAATATATATAAACGGAGATGTTAAGCTCCCCCTACACACGTGTACCACATAAAGAAGAGAGGTCAAGTTCCTCAATGTGAGATACACTCAACATGAATCCATATATAGAGGAGATGTTAAGCTCCCCTTACATATAGGCAAGATACATCAACAAATCTTAAAACAAAATTTTGATAATACTTAAAATAAAATTTTGAACTTTCTTGAGTCAACAAAATAAATTTTGATACCAATGAAATCAACTAGAAGTTGACAAAAAAAATTTAGATGCCAATAGTAAATTTTGATACCAATAGAAGGTGAAACATGAAGTATGTTTTGATACAAAAAAATACCAATTGAAATTAATGTATAAGCTTATAAAGATACTAATTAACATTTGAAATAAACTCAAGCTTAACATAAAAATAATTTATACTTTAAGAATGTAAACATATTCTTGAACAAGCTCAATCAAATCATATATATATATATGTGTGTGTGTGTGTGTGTGTGTGTGTGTGTGTGTGTGTGTGTGTGTGTGTGTTGAAAATGAAAATACCAATTGAAATTGATATTAATTGAAATTTGAAGTATACATATATAAGAAAACAAATATAAGTATACAAAGATAAAATTCCTTGAAGATCAAGTGTACAACTCATACCTACCACTCTTTCATGCACATGTTTAAATAGATTTTTATTAAGAGTATACAAGGCATGGTCGCCAACCAACCACCCTTTAAGGGTAGAAGTTTTCAAAATAAGATTTGACAATAGTTGTTCATTTGAAAACACTACCAAATGAAGAATAATAACTAGTTTAAAGTAATTTAGGAAAATCTAGTTAAATTCCCCTTCAAAAATAAAAACAAATCATATATCTAATGAATCATTGCTAAGTATACAGAAATTGTCACTCGATATCTATAAGGCTCAAAAATGTGCTCATAAAACAAGTATATGAGTAAAGAAAAATAACGTGAGTGTACAAGAGTCATGTGAATAGCATATTCATGAAATTAATCAATAAAGCTCAAAATACCAAACATATGAGAATCATTTAATTTTCAATTAAACAAACTTTAAGGTATATGTATGTTCTATCAAAACTAAAAATATACATACATATCCCAAACACAAATAAGTTTATAATAGAATTTGCACGAAGGCAAGTGACTCATGGGTATACATGTATATTTATTAATTTTAAACAAAATTAACATATACATGAAGCAAAACATGTACAAAAATAGAGAAAACATGTGTAAATGAGAGAATCATCAAAACTAGGTTATACATATACATGTAATGAGTACAAATGAGTAATGAGGCACAAATATATAATAATCAAGTGTAGCTCACTACTTGTACAAGTATAAACATAAGTTTTAATAAAAGGTACATCTAAACAAGTATTCACAACAAAAAATACAAAACATGATTATTTAACATAATGAGCATAAAACCAAAACATGCTAAAATTTATCAAATGTAAAAGCATGTAAACTAAATGGGAGTTACAGATAGTTACCAAACCATATGTACTATTCTCTAAGCCTCCAAACCATGGTAGTCCTCCCACCAATCAACCTTGATAGCGATTGCAACAATTTGGTATGTCCATCTAGCTTTTACATCCACCACCAAGGCACCATACCTCTCATATCATGTGAGAGCCTGTACCTACATCAAATACAAATGGTGGAAATTTTAGTACCCATTATTGTTTGGATCCACGGGGGTTTGCATCATACAGAACCCCAACATTTTTATTTGTAAAATTTACATAATTTATCTTATCAAAATAAAACTTTGCTAAATAGCCTTTGCAGTTGTAATGTGTACATTTGTACACTCTAATATGCATATGAGTGGTGTGAGAGTGAGAATAGAGTGCATATATATGCCATGGGGTTTGTGTATGAGCATGTGGAATTTGCTTCTTGCGAAACATGGTTTCCAATCTATTATGGTTAAATGCACATTAACACAAGGTGGAGCCCAAACAATCAATGTTCTTCTTCATAATGCAAATATCATTATCAATTTTAGAAGAAGAAACATGAAAAACAAAATCCTTTTTCTTTTTAGAAATATTTTCTTTTTCTTTTAAAATATTTTTCTTTTTCAAAGATTTATTTTCTTCCAAAATAATTTCTTTTTCCTTTTCCACCAAGATAACTTGGTTTTTCAAAAAATTGATTTTCTTTTGAAATAATTTTAAATTTATTTTTAAAAGAATATTTTTCTTTTAACAAGGAAGTGTTTTTCTTTTTCAATTTATTGTTTTCACTTTTTAATAAATCATATTTTTCAACAAGTTTTTGACAAAAAGAAGCAAGCTCTTCATAAGGCATGCCAATATCTTCTTCTAACTCGGATTCAGAATTTACCTCAAGGGGGTCATCCCCTTGGACCATGTAGCATATGTTGGAAGTATCACTTCCATCATCCGAGTCACTCCCCATATAATATTGCTTTTGTTCACCAAGGGATATAAGTGTGTTCCATACTATAAAAGCTGAATCAAAGTTAGAAACCCTGCATTAATAATCATCATTTAAGGTTAACTTTAAAGTATTGATGGCTTTTGAGTTAGCCTCTAGATGTTTGGCATTTAAATAATATGAATCTTTAATAGTGGCAAGATAAATATGAATCTCTAGGGCTTTAAGGTACATTGACATCTTAACTTACATAGTTTGGATGTTAAGAATATCAAACGTGGGAGGTGTCATGAAATCCATGTGTGTGTAAACAAATATTGTGATTAGCTAAAATGAGGATATTTAACTCAAGGTTGTTAGACCCGAATCAAGAGCACCAAGCTCTGATACTAATTGAAAATACACTTAGAGGGGGTGAATAGGTGTACAAACTAATCTATTGCTAATGATGCGGAATTAAAAACTATTTAAGCAAATTAAAACTATTAAGCTAAACACACAAAGTATAACACAAGAGTGCAGCCGAATTTACAGTGAAGGGCTCTGAACTATCTCCTCAAGATTCCTCTAGATTAAGAGTTGAGGTGCCACTATGGCTCTCTTAGTTGAATACAAGTATAGCAAACAATCCCAAGCATATAACCATAAGGCACAAGATATATCAAGCATATAAAGAGATAGGCAATGTAAGCATGCAAGAATATAAAAATATAAGTGAGAGAGAAAGAGAGAGAGCAATCACAAACACGGGAGAATTGTTTCGAGATTCGAGCACATTTGCCCTACGTCCTCGCCTTCAACAATATGAAGGATTTCCACTAAAAATCGATCGCGCAAGATCACTCGGTGTCACAACACCTACAATGAGTTCTCACTAGAACTCCGGACCCACAAGTCCCTCACTTATCCCCGCAAGAATAACACACGCAAGCACACTAGCTTACCGAGGCCGCACCTCTACACCATGCTCCCACAAGAACTCGTCACAAACACGAACCCGCAAGTTCGCCTCCTCAAATACAATATGAACAGGTGATCTCAACTCTTTGATCGCCACAAACACTCTCACAACAAAAATCCCTAGAGGATTGATATAGCAATGGATAGCTCAAGTATGTGTGAGAAAAATAAGATAGAGTAGTGGAGTAAAACTCGAGAAATCTTTTATGAAATACACTCTTGAAAACTCTCCTTTTGATGTAAGTATTAGCCCTAAAACAATTAGAGAAAAGCTCTATAAGAAATGGGAAAAATTGGCTTGGAAACTCTTTAAAAATCTTGATCAAAATAGCCCAAAATAGCCCCCTTTTATAAACTCCCAAAAACTAGCCGTTGGGGTCAAATATCAGGCCAGAATAACCTGTCAGTTGACCAGCCGGTTGACCAACTAACGATCAGATTTCTGACCATTGGGGCTGCCGGTCGATCGCCTGGTCGACCGTCCCCTGGGCTTTGATCTACCGGTCGACCGCCCGGTCGACCATGGCCAGATCCATAGAGCACAGGTCTCTGGACGTTCGATCACCCGGTCGACCGGGGCACAACTCTCTGAAGGTCGACTGTGTGGCTGACCAGCCCTCAAGCCAAACTGGCTGTGCACGTCTGTGCACATCAATCGACTGCCTAGTCGACCGACTTCTGGCTCGGTCGACCGGTTGGTCGATTGCCAGACAGCCTGGTCTAAAATTTTGGGTATTAAAACTTAGTTAAATAAATCTTTATAAATTTCCCATAAAATCACATAAAATCTATAAAAATAGGTTCATTAAAATACTTTGATGTACAAACATGTTTGATCAAAAACCAATACATATTACAAACATTTTGAACCATTTTTGTGATATAGAAATTTTGTCTTAAACAAAAATCCGTATTTTACAAAATCAATCTTAAATATGAAAAATGATTTTTCTAAAGCTTCTCCAAATACAAAAACAAGATATTTTAAATACTTTTGAAGCTTAGTGTGTATGGATATAATCCAATACACATACAATATGAGATATCTATGTTTTTAACAATAAGCTCTAAAATAGGTTTTGATAAATCCAAAACTCAAACACATGATATAGGAAACATCAAATAAGTTTTTCTAAACATTTGAACCAACAATGTGTATGGATGAAATTCAAAACACATATGAACTATATAAACTCATTTTGATGAACTCTATTCATGAAACATAAAGATTTGTACTTTGAAGCTTAAAAATTAAAATGGTATTTTCTAAAATCAAAACTATTTTATGAAAACACATATAAATTTTGTGTGTGTGTATATGAGCTTGAGCAATCTACGACTAATCTATCCTTTACATTTTATTTAAAAATAAATCTTAACACTTCCAAACATGACACAAGTCTTTTTGAAAATTTTCTCTTGAAAATCTTCTTATCCTTTTTGACTTGGTCCAAACCTTGATCCAATGAGCTAAATTTCTCTTGAGTATTTCATGTGATCTCTGAAGCGCGAGCTCTTGAATCAACATGTGCTAGCTCCGAAACTTGACTTCGAATCCTTTATTGAAGCTAAACACCTACTAAGATCTTGATCAAATATCTTAGAGTATATAAACACAAGATCATTAGTACTATAACTATATGAGTTAATCATCATCAAAACTAGAGAGATGGGCCTTTGGCCTAACAAAATCAAGTATTGATATTTTAATTTCAATGTATTTATATTTTAAGGATTGGAGAAATGAAGAAAGAAAAAAATTATAAAATAATAAAATAAATAAATTATTAGGATTGGGGGAGCATGGGGAGTAGGTGAGAGAAGTTGATGGGAATTTTTAAAAGATAAGAGAGATGAGAGATCTTACTCTCTCTCCCCCCTCAGTTTCCCCTCCCTCTCTCCCCCATCAGTTTTCTCTCCTCTTTTCTCTCTCACCGGCAGCCAGTGGAGGCCGGCGCAGGAAGAGCAGCGACCAGGGCGCCGGCCAATGCGGCGACGTGGGAGAGGGGAGCAACAACGGACCACTCCCATCTCTTCTCTCCATCTCTTTCTCCTTCATTCTCTCCATTTCCCTCTCTTTCGTGGGCCCTGACGGGGGATACAGCGCTGGAGTGGCATCGGCAGAGTGGACTGGGCCGACCAAGCGGGCGATGGTACATGAAGCCGACCTGCGCGCGGCCGAGCAGCAGCAGCGTACGCTGCTGTTGCTATTATTGGGTTAAAATACATTTGGGTTTGGGTTTTAATACAAACTCAACCCGTTAAGGATCCGACCTGTGATGTATGTGATGTATAATAAAGGTAAATTTTCATTAACCCCCTGATGAGAAATTTATTACATTTTGAACCTTATAATTTACAGAACTGATTTGTTAATTATCACATTAGATTTCCGGAGGATATCTTGCCCATTCAGAGTCAGATTCAGACAATTCTTGAGTCATTGGATTCGTGGAGATGAAGGTTACACATCCACAGTATTGGTATACAGTGTTGAGTAGTCAAGCAACCGACAAGTTAGTAACAGTGAGTGAAAGTCTATACTCAAACTATAAATTTTTTATTAAGAAATAATTAAAATGAGAAATTATTATTAATATTGATCCAATAGAACCAGAAATATTATTAAAAGAATGATTATTCTATTTATTGTTAAATATGGATGAGTGTTGTAAAACCTGAATCTAATAGGATATCCCAGATATTGAATTGTGATGATATAAGAAATTGTACCAGAACTGACAACCAACATTTGTATTGATTATGATAATAATTATCCATTTTTTGTGCTTGATAATTAACTAATCACCATTGTATTGGTTACTGGAATAGGTTATTATAAGAATCGGTAAGATGAATCCTAAGTTTGATTCTTCCACAGGATTATAAATCAATTGTTACGAAACTGATAAGTATATAAATTAAGATAATATTAGATATCATTAGTTAAAGTAATATGGGGTGGATTGGATTAATAACCAATATATCAGAACCTCTTTTTTAAGAATTCATGTGTGATTGGGAATTAAGCTTATGATTTAATAGTTAAATCAAGTATAACTTATATTTGACTAAGATGATAATGAAATTGTTTATCGGCGATTAGCTATGATTAGTTACTAGCTAGTTAATATTTCATTTGGATTGGAAATGAAATTCTTAAAATGTTAATTCATAAATAAATAGTGGGGGAATCAGAAAATTCATGTATAATTGATAACAATATGAGAATTCTTGAAGTGATAAAGTACTATGAACAAGAATTCACTAAATTGATGATTTATCATGAACAGATAATCATGAAATCAAAAAGAATAAACTAAGTAATTGTTGCTGGATAATATCTGATTAAAAGTAATTATAATCAGTAACAAACTTCATGAAAGAATGATTATGATATTAAAAGTTATCCGATTGCATCGGTGTACTAAATAAACACAAATATTATGTGATAAGTTGATTAATCAAAGAAACGGGATTTCTCGATTAGTCTTGAGATTCATATCTGTAGTGATATCGATTATATTTAATTGGTGATGAATAGATAATTATCTAGATGATTAGGTATCTGTGACACAGAAGAAAGATTGAGCGTCGTGTCAATGTAATTAGTAATCCAGTGTCGATAAATGATATATGTATGTAGAGTTAACATGATATAACTGTGAAAGTTGACGAATTGAAAATTTGGTAGTTAATAATTAAATAATACGGTTTATACATACATATATATATATGTACATATACATATATGTAGGTTGATTGCATATGTGAATACAGAGACGATTCGACTGGTAATTGACTGAAATAAAGTTAAGTTGTGAAGTTAATAACTATAAAATCAGTAGAATCAGTATCCACGAAACTAACAATTATGAAATTAATGACAAATTTTAGTAATAAATTGATTTATCAGGATAACATAGGTCCCTAAATGGTTTGGATTTAATAAATAAAAATCAGCAACGACAGAATTGGTGTTAAAGAAATCGGTAGCGTTGAGATCAGTATTGGTAAAATACAGAGCTAACCCTGGGATTGAACCAAGTAAAGAAAATTAAAATATCTCTTGATTAGAATAAGAGTAACTGTGTTATTGAGAGTTCTGATTACTGAGCATACTTAGGGTATATAGTATGATAGAGTAGATGTGAAATTGATACATCTAAAAATAACTGTATGATCCGATAAATCCTAGCAAAATTGAGATTAATTATATTAATTGATGAACTTATAATCCCTATCAAATTTGTGATACAGTTAATATTGATAGGAGAACGGGTGAATAGTTAAGGTAAATGCTAATCCAGTTTCAATAAATGGTATATTATTAGTGTATAGAAGTGAGAGTTTCCCTAAAATTGGAGAAACTGGTAACCCAGTCAGTGTGTAAAAGCTCTCACTTGGGTGTTTAACTCTTTGATTGATTTAGGAATAATCATGTTCTTAGCATGATGAGTAATAAGAACTAATGAATAAGTAATATGGTTGAGAAGATGATGGTAAGATGTTACGACATTAAGCCGCATGTATTATGTGTGTTTAATATCTCTTATATATGATATGAATTTCTTGAAACTACGATAACAAACTAAGAAGTGAAATCGTATGAACTTGACTGTATGTGACATATCGGTATGGATATGAATGTGTTTATAATAGTAAATGTGCATACATATGTATATGATAATTATATATGTAGTATTTGTTTATGCATACTGATGTGTAGCTATATGCATGCATGTGATTTATTACATAATGTTTATATATATATAGGAGGAAGGGACCGGGTTGAACCGACAGTGACTGAAAGAGAGTATTTTATTATTTAATATATTAGAGAAAGGGACCGGGTTGAACCGGAGTTGATTGAAGGTGAATATTATTATTATTTAAAATATTAGAGGAAGAGACCGGGTTGAATGAGAAGTAATCATAGGGGAGTATTGTTATTATTTTTATTGAAGTATGCTAAACACAAATTTTGATGTTTTGATTTTACTTGGTCAATTAATAACATGCATGAATATATATTTTATGACATCTGGTATATGAATGTGGTTGTTTACGACATTTGGTATATGAATGTGGTTATTTATAACATCCAGTATATGAATGTGATTTTTATGACATCCGGTTTATGGATGTGGTTGTTTGTGACTTCCAATATATAAATGTGGTTGTTATGTGATTTATCATGTATGAACATACGGTTATAATTGGTTACTACCGCGAGTGGTATGTGATGTCCACATGTCTAGCATCTTATATGCATATTGAAAGAACGAAAATAAACTATAAACTACTATAAAAGTAAGATTTTATGTTTCAGGAGAAGTGATTGGGACTATTATGTATTACTAGAATTGTTGGTTGATATGTAGAAATATGATTGACTGATCAGTGTATCACCAAATTTGTGAATTTATATCTGGACATATGAGTATAATTATATGCCACTAAGTGCGGTAGGTAATAATCAAGAATGCAATATGATATACATACAAAACATGCTTTGTAATAAACTGAAACCAACCTGAAGTAATTGAAATATTATAATATTCAAGAATATGTGGATAAGTGTAGTACATAGGTGACAAAGATATATAATTGAAAAGACTGAACTGTTGTAAGTGCAACTTGTGTGTTATCACAGATGGTGAATGATATATTAGTATGGCATGAAGTATAATCGTGTGTCATATATAAAACTCGAATGTGTTATAAACTAAAAATAAGTGAGATATTGATATGTATATTTGTAAATCAAAAAGTGAATATAAGAGACAGACAATCGACTTAGGTATGAATAACAAAAGATATAATATGTTGAAGTGAAGAACAAATATCAGATAATAAAATGCTCATCAATGACCTATTAAGATGGACTGCCTATCATAAGAAAGAAGATAAATTGAGGATTTTCTCTAAATTTCTTATCTGCATCATACTTGAACTGAGATGGCATTAAATGCTAAACTTGATTTCTTATGACTTTACTTACTAAGCTGTTGAGTTCATCTCACCTCAGGTTTATGTCTTTTAGGTCCTACGTAAAGCTCTGAGATGCCTGGATGAAAGACTGGAAGACTTACTTATTGATCGTTAGTTTAAGTTCTATAATATCTTTCCTTTTGTGTATTGATATAACTTATGAAACCTTATATTTATTTAGGTGTGTACTAGTACATAATAAAGCTGGGAAGGTGAACATGGGATATACTATATTTTTTGACCCTAATCTTGATTTTTGCCCCCGACTCTTTAAGGTGAGTAGATATATAAATATTAGTTCTGGTTTCACCTTAAATTGGAATTATAAGTAGGCCAGATCAAGCCGAAATGATAGTTTATATTGCGTGAGATGTTGTATGTTGATAAGTATACTGATGTTAGCAGAAATCTGAATCATTGTATTGGGACAGACTCTATATTTCAGATGAAATGCTACCAAAATTTTTAGAGATTATTTGAATAATTAAGAATAAAAGTTTATAATTATGATAATGGAGATGACTAAAACTGGGATCGTTATAGTTGGTATCAAAGCGCAGGATAGGAATTTGTAGTAGAACTCAGGTATATGGCTTGAGAAGAATAGGCCTAGAGAATGATTTAGATTATTGGCTCAGGAATAAGATTGATTGTTATAATGTATGTATATTTGGGTGTGTGCTTGTTGAATGAATGAATGTGTATCATAATGTGAGTACTTTATTGTTGTAGTAGGTTCATATACATATGATTAATCTCAGAGAATGTGTGATATTTAATTTCTTCTCTTATGTTTGAATGAAGGTAAACCAACATGTCTTGATTCGAATGTATTCTTCTAAGAGTGCAACTCTTAGTGTGAACTGTCAGCGGTATGGGGACACTGGAATAAGAGAGTGGTTAAAATATCAGACAAGACAAGATTAAATAGAATGGAAGAACCCTGTTGAGAATTTTACTGTGAAATAATGAATCTTTCAAGATAAGAGGTTGGTAAATAAATATATTTATGTATTGAGTATATGTGGTATGCGTATCATCAAGTATGATAAGTATATGTGCTGATCTGATGTGTGATGATATATGATAGATTATCACCAAATGTGATGTACATATGTGAGACATACAATGGATGATATGAGATATATGTTATATATTGTCTGCACCCAAGAAGAACTCTGTAATAAATTAAAAGTATAGAGGTAATTGATATCTGTATATCAGATAATATACAGACAAGTAAACTAAGAAAGTAAGCGAGATGCATGACTGAAAGAGGCAAACTATGTTATTTAAAGAAGATTTTGATATAAAGAAGAAATCTGAAGATATTACCCTTATCTATAACTGATATACCAAGTTATGAGGATGAAATTTTTCCTAAGAAGGATAGAGTTGTAACACTCAGATTTTTAAACCCTAGTTTAATATGTTAATATTAGGTTAATGATATTTTTTCAGAAATTATATTGATTATTAAATTAATTATTTTTGTGTGTGGAATGAATTTCAGCAATTCATTTAGAGAAATCCGAGGTGGAATAAATTGGATTATTGTAACACATGTGGTAATAAATTTTTTATGAGTAATGAAATATGAAAATAATCTGAAAATATATGAATGTGTGTGTATATATTTGTTGAAATACTTGTAGTTATATACCAAGCATTGATATTTTAATTTCAATGAATTTATATTTCAAGGATTGGAGAAATGAAGAAGGAGAAAAGAAAAGAAATTATAAAATAATAAAATAAATAAATTATTACAAGTTGGGGAGCATGGGAGTAGTTGATAAGAATTTTTAAAAGAGGAGAGATGAGAGATCTCTCTCCCCCCTTAGTTTCTTCTCCCTCTCTTCCCACTAAGTTTCCTTTCCTTCCCTTTTCTCTCATCGGCGGCCAGGGGAGGCCGGTGCTGGTGCCAGCGCAGGCACAGCGCCATCCAGGGCGCCGGCCAAGGCGGTATGGGGGAGCAATAATAGTCGTCTCCGCCTCTTCTTTCCTTCTCTTTCTCCTCTATTCTCTCCCTTTTCCTCTCTTTCGTGGGCCTTGACGGCAGCTAGGAGGCGCTTGCGTTGAGTGGGTCGGCCAGCCAGGCGGGTGGCGGTGGCTGCGAGGCCGGCCAGCGCACGGCCGAGCAGCAACAAGGTATGCTGCTGCTGCTATTATTATGTTAAAAAAACATTTGGTTGGGTTTTAATGCAAATCCAACCCGTTAATTATCCAACCCATGATGTATAATAAAGATAAATTTTCTTTGACCCCTTGATAAGAAATTTATTACATTTTGATCTTATAATTTACAGGACTGATTTGTTAATTATCAGATTTGATTTCTGGACGATATCTTGGCCGTTTAGAGTCAGATTTGGATGATTCTGGATTCATTAGGTTCATGGAGATGAAGCTACACATCCACAATATTGGTCTATGCTGTTGAATACTCAAAAGACTGACAGAGCTGGTAACAGTGAGTGAAAGTCTTTACTCAAGCTATAATTTTTTTATTAAGAAATAATCAGAATGAGAAATTATTATTAATATAGGTACAATGAACCAAAAGTATTATTAAAAGAATGATTGTACTATTTATTTTTAAATGTGGATGAGTGTTATGAAACCGAAATCTAACAGGATATCCCGGATAATGAAATACGATGATATTAGAAATTGTACTAGAATCGATAACCAAGATTTGTACTGATTGCAATAATAATTATCCATTTTTTGTACTTGACAATTAACTAATTACTGTTGAGTTGGTGACTGGAATAGGTTATTATGAGAACCGATAAGGTGAACCCTCAGTTTGATTCTTCCAAAAGATTGCAAATCAGTTGCTATGGAACTGATGAGTCTACACACTAAGATAATATTAGATATCATTAGTTAAAAACAATATGGGATAGATTGGATGAATAACTTGTATATCAGAATTGTTGGCCCAGATGTCTTTTACCTTAGTTTTGATGATGACTAACTTATGAAGGTTAGTTTACTAATGATCTCGTGTTTAATAAATGTCATATATTGATCAAGATCTTAGTAGGTGTTTAGTTTCAACAAAAGATTCAAAGCCAGTTTTGGAGCTAACACATGATGATTCAAGAACTCGCACGTCAAGATCACATCTAGAACTTCGATGGAATCAAGCTCTTTGGATCAAGTTTGGATCAAGTCGACTTGAAGAAGAAGACTTGAATCTAGGTTTGTTTATTTTTTATTTTAGATCTTGTGTAAAGATAGTTAGTCTTGATATGCTCAGGTTCACACACACAAAAGTTAAAAGTTTATTGGTTTCGGTTTACCCGTTTCGGATTTTTAAGAATATATCTTTTGGTTTCATGGATAGATTTAATCTAAAGTAATTTACAGTTTATATGTATAGTGGATTCATCCATATACACTATTTGGTTCATAATGTTTAGAAACTTACTTTGATGTATATCTAGTTCATGGTTTCAAGTTTAATTTTTACAAAACTTAGATTTGGGATTTATTGACAAAAACATAAATATATCTTTTATATTTGTATTGGATTCTATCCATACATACTATGCTTTAAAATGTGTTTCTATATCTTTTTTGTATTTATAAAAGTTTGGAAAAATCGGATTTTTATTTAGAACTTGGTTTTAAAAATACCAGTTTTGATTTAAAGCTTAATTTTCAAGCCTAAAAAATAGTTCAAATTATTTGTAATATGTGTTGAATTTTAGTCACACATATTTGTTCTTCAAATATTTATAAGAACTTATTTTTGTGGACTTTATGTTATTTTATGGGATTTTATGAAAATTTAAAAGACCAAGTTTTCAAGCCCTAAAACCCAGCCTGAGCCCAGTGGCGGTCGACCGGACCAGAGCTCGGTCGATCGGTTAGCCGACCAATGTGCACAGGATGTGCACAAAGGATTTGGCCATTGGACTTGTTGACCATACGGTCGACTTATCCAGAGAATCTGCTCTCTGAATCTGGCCCCTGTTGACTATGCGATCGACTGACCAGAGAGACCAGCTCTCTGGTTCTGGCCTCGATTGACCGGGTGATCAACCGACAGGCAGTTTGCCTTCGGGGTCGACCAACAACCCCAACGGTCGACTGGGCAGTCGACCGACATCTGACCTGTCCTGAACCCCAACTGCTAGTTTTTTAGACCCCTATAAAAATGGGTCTTTAAGGTCAGTTTTCACTAAGATTTTTTAAGATCAATTTTCCCACTTTCTAAAGTGTTTTTTTAACAAAGTTTTCAGAAGAAGTTTTAGTGCCAAAACTCTTATCATATTTGTTTATGTATTTTCACTTTATATTTTGATTACATGTTTAGATATAACTTTTATTAAAACTTGTGTTTATACTTGTACAACTAGTGAACCATATTTTATTATTATATGTTTGTGCTTTATTGCTCATTTGTACTCATTAGATGTACATGTATAATCTTGTTTTGATGATTCTTGCATCTTAACTTGTATTCCGTATTTTTGTACATATTTTCATAAAAATGTGTTTAACTTCATGTACATTTTAATTTTGTCTAAAACAAATAGATAAATATGTATATTCTAGAGCCATTTACCTTCATGCAAAATTCTAATATGGACTCGTTTATGTTTGGGATATGTAAGTATATACTTTTAGTTTCGACAAAACATACATATACCTTGAAGCTTGTTTAGTTTCTAAAGTTTTAATGATTTTTTGTTTTTGATAAAAGAAATTTCATATGTGCTTTAACACCTTATTTCCATGATTTTGTTGATTACATAATTCTTACACTTTATGTTTGGTGTTTACTTATGATTTTTATTTCATGAGCCTATATGTGCTTTATTCCTATTTGAGTATCGATGATCGTGTGATTTTTATATTTTTTATGCATATATATATTCATGTTTTATTCTTTCCTTGAAAGATTTCGAACTAATTTTGAAAATTACTTTAAATTAATTCATTATTTTTCAATTGGCAGTGATTTTCAAGTTATGTTAAAATTTTTAAATCTTATTTTTAAAAACTCCTACCTTCTAAGGGCAGTTGGATGGGCAACCATGCCTTGTATACCTTTACATTGATAATCTATTTAAACATGCATATGAAAGGGAGGTAGCTTTGAGTTATACATGATCTTAATAAAAATTCATTTTTGTATACTCATATTTACTTTCTATATGTATGCATCTTAATTTCAATTGATATTATATTGCTAGGATCATACATACATATTGATATTTTCTTGCGCTTTAAATATGTATGCCATACATTTAAATCACAAATTATTTCTTGCTAAGTTTGATTTAGTCCTTAATGTCAATTATTTTTTAATTGATATCATATACAAGCTTATGTATTATTTTTATTGGTATTTTATAAAGAGGGATAAAAATTCTTGTTTTATCTTTCAATAGGTTTTATTTTCAATTAGTATCTTACGCTCACTCTTTATGATGAAAAATACTTGGTTTTGGTATATGCTAACATTTTCAATATTGGTATCAATAATCTTAAATTGATATTATTCTCAATTTGGTTTCTTTCTTGCAAAGTGGTTTTAGTGTTTACCTAAAAATTTTATTTTTTACTTTCATTTGATATCATGCCCTTCTATTGGTAACAATTCCTAAAAAGATTGTTTCCTTTTCATTAGTAAAAAGATTGTTTCTTTTAATTGGTTTCTTTCAATTAATTATTTTTATGGGTATCAAAATTTTGTTTTAAAATATGTTTATTGGTATTGTTTGTTTGTCTTTACCCCTTTGTTGATGAGTGACAAAAAGGGAGAGAAGAATTTAGGATTATAAATACATATTTTATTAAGTGTTTTTATGCATATATATATATATATATATATATATATATATATATATATATATATATATTTATATATATTGCATATATATATATATATATATATATATATATATATATATATATATATATATATATATCTATCTTGTTTTTATTAGTATCTTGAGTTACATTGTATATCTTTATCGTTTCATTCATATGCATGAGTTAAGGGGGAGCTTCTATGAAGTTTAACCTTACCTAATGCATATATATAACTTCACAAGTTTTGTCATCATCAAAACGGGAAGAATATTGGCCCAGAGGCCTTTCACCATAGTTTTGATGATGATAACTTATGAAAGTTAGTTTACTAATGATCTTGTTGAAAAACACCTAGAGGGGAGTGAATAGGTGTTAATGCTAATCTAGTGATCTTTTAAACAAGTAAGTATGAATGATGCAAACGGTTACTCAAAACAAGAAATTGAAGCCGAATTCCCCGTGAAGGTCTCTAGAACTTCTCCTCTTTGATTCCTCTAGATTATGAGTTGAGGCGCGTAATTGCTTTCTTGTTGAGATGAGTAAAGACCGAAAAATGCAAGTCAATGAAATGATTGAAATGGTGAAGAGCAAACAAACAATATCACAAGTAAGGAATGTAAAGCAATGAAAAGTAATAAGGAAACCAATCGCAAACACAAGTAATTTGTTACCAGGTTCGAGCCACTGCTCTACGTCCCTGCCTCCACCACCGTGAAGGATTTCCACTAAATTCACAAAGGAAATTTTCATACTGGAACCATTACACCCAAGGGGATTACAATTGGTCTACACAAGACCGAAGTATCCAACTCCCACCAATCTAACCTCTACACAAGAGGGATCTCAACACAAGAAAAGACAAGTCACTTGGTGATCAAAAGACCACAAACTCTCTCTTACAAATTCTTATAGAGTGGAGATGATTTTTGGCTCAAGAAGTGAAGTGAGAAAAATTTCACTTGTAAAGAAGTAAAAATAGCTTGTAAACCAACTGAAAACTTTAATCAAAGAAAGAACTTTAGAGAATGAAAGCTAAAAAACTTTTCTTTTCTTTTAAAACTTGAAAACAATGGGGATTTTTCTTGTATTCAACAAAGGACCAATGACATCTATTTATAGGGATTTGCTAAAAGCATTTCATCATTTAATCTAGGTCAATAGGTCAGATTATAGCCACAAGAAAATCAGAGATAGCTGAAAGATACATCAAAATCAAAACAGAAAACAGATTCCAAGAAAATAGCCGTTGGGGGCTGCAGGTGGCTGGCGGTCGACCGGGCCGATCGATTGGCAGTCTATATGACAAAAGAGTCGTTGGACTCGGTCGACCGGTTGGTCGACCGCAGGCTAAACAAAAGCAAATATATGAACTGCCGGTCGACCGGGCCGGTCGACCGGCAAAACCCGAGACTAAGGGTCTTGCAGTCGGTCGAAGGTCGGTCGACTGCTCGGTCATGCACGCCAAGGCCACAAGGCCCGGTCGACCGATCTGGCCTGAAATAGATCCGGTCGACCGCCCGGTTGACCGTTAGGCCTGAAACAGTATTATTTTTGGAAATATTTTTGAACTTTGAAGAATTTTGGAAATATTTTTAAATGGTCTGAGATTTGAGTAACATGCTATAGGAGTTAAAATACATGTTTTACACTAGATATAAAAATATGAAATATTTTGAGACATGTATATCAATCAAGATATGCACCTAATCCAACTAACCAAAATAAAACTTGTATTTTCTTTGGAAAGTAAAGATGTGTATGCGAGTTTTCTTGAGCCAACTTATCATAACCTTACTCTTTAACATACTAATTCTTACAATGGTTCTAGGTGACTACAAGATCTTCAATATGCGCTTCTCCATATGCAATGTTGAATAACTTGAATTCTTGATCCTGAATTGAGTCAATTTGAGTCAAAAATACCTTCCTTTAGGGAAGAAAACATCTTGAATCCTTAGAACCCTGAAACACACTTAAACACTAAAAAATGATTATACAAATAACTATATATGTTTTGTAATCATCAAAACTCCAAAACAGGGTGATTGTAACCTTGGGCCAACAATCTCCCCCTTTTGATGATGACAAAACATATGAGTTATTTATCAAAAAAATAGGAAAGGAGCTTGGAGGCTCCCCCTCAAATCATGCTATATATATAAATGGCTATATACGTGAATGAATAGTATGAGAAAGAAAACATCAAAAATAATAGCTCAAAAACTTTAAACGAATACTCAAAAACTTTAAACGAATAACTCAAAACTAAAAAACAATAACTCAAAACTTCAAAACTTAAACTAATTTTTTCTCTCCCTTTTTGTCATACATCAAAAAGGGTAAAAATAATGGTTCAAAAATGAATGAAAATTTCATGAATCCATAACACTAACATTCAATGCACCACAAATGAAGGAAAATCTATTATAGTCTAGTGGTTTCGTAAAAATCGGCAAGTTGAAAATCGGTAGAAACATAATCAATTTCAATATCACCTTTCTCATAATGATCTCTAAGAAAGTGATATCGAATGTCAATGTGCTTAGTCTTACTATGTTGATTTGCATTTTTAGTCATATGAATAGTACTAGTATTATCACAAAATATTTTAATATGGTCATAATGCAAATCATAGTCAAGGAGAGTATGTTTCATCCAAAGGACTTGTGCACAATAAGCCCCCACCGTAACATACTCCGCCTCGGAGGTTGAGAGGGGTAACGAATTTTGTTTCTTAGAAGATCATGAAACAAGACAATTACCGAGAAATTGACATGTTCCACTTGTACTCTTCCTATCCACTCTACAACCCGCATAGTCGGCATCCGAAAAATTCATCATTGAAAATTATCCGGTCTTCGGATACCACAAACCTATTTCAATTGTGCCCTTAACGTATCTAATAATGCATTTTACCGCAATCAAATGGGACTCTTTAGGACACAATTGAAATCGAGCACAAAGACATACACAAAACATAATGTTCGGCCTACTAGCCGTCAAATACAACAAACTACCAATCATGATATGATAGAGTTTAATGTCTACATTTGTACCTTGTTCATCCTTGTCAAGCCTTGTGGTGGTAGCCATGGGAGTTTTGCTTGTCTTAGCCACTTCAAGCCCAAATTTCTTGATAAGTTCTTTCATGTACTTGGCTTGATTGATGAAAATCTCATCCTTTCTTTACTTGATTTGGAGACCAAGGAAGTAGTCAAGCTCGCCCATCATAGACATCTCAAATTCCTCCTTCATGCATGATTCAAAAACTTTGCAAAGATTTTCATTAGTAGAACTAAATATTATATCATCAACATATATTTGAAGTATAAGTATATCATTTTCAACATGTTTAGTAAACAAAGTAGTATCTATTTTTCTTTAGTAAAATAATTTGAAATAAGAAATGAAGAAAGTCTTTCATACTAAGCCCTAGGGGCTTGTTTTAAATCATAAAGAGCTTTGTCTAGATTGAAAACAAAATCCGGATGTGTAGGATCAACAAACCCGGGGGGTTGTTCAACATACACCTCCTCTTCAATAAATCCATTTAAGAAAGCACTTTTTACATCCATTTGAAAAAGTTTAAAATCTTTATATGAAGCAAATGCAAGTGTCATCCGTATGGCTTCAAGCCGTGCTACGGGTGCAAAAGTTTCCTCAAAATCGATAACTTCGACTTGAGTGTAATCTTGGGCCACTAACCTAGGTTTATTCCTAACAACATTACCCGACTCATCTAACTTGTTCTTAAAGATCCACTTAGTACCAATTGTTAGTCTATCGTGGGGCCTAGGAACAAGATGCCAAACTTGGTTGCGCTCGAATTGATTGAGCTCCTCTTGCATGGCAAGCAACCAATATGAGTCGCCCTCAGCTTCAGGGATGTTCTCTGGTTCAATATGAGAAATAAATGCATAGTGCCCACAAAGATCATGAAGTTTAGATCGAGTAGTTTGAAATCACCTAGATGGGGGGGGGGTGAATAGGTGATAATGCTAATCAATGCACAAATTTAAAATGTTATGATGCAACGATCACCCGAAACAAGACTAGAAGCCGAATACCCCGTGAAGGGCTCTGAACTCCTTCCTCGTGATTCCTCTAGATAAGAGTTTGAGGTGCGCAATGCAATCTTATTGTATGAGTATTGATCGATGATTGGTAGTGAAAAGTGCATTTTTATCATTACATTTACCATCACATTTTCATATTTATTCATATAATCATGCACAATTAACTAATATTTTATTATTTATTGTGTGCAGGCCTTGAGTAAATAAAAAATAAAGAATAAAGCCCAAAAAGAAGCCCAAAAGCTCATATTCAAGCCCAATGCAAAAGTTGCAATTATCAAATGTCAAAGTTGCAAATACCAAGGGCAAAAGTTGCAAATACTAAAAGAAGAGGGAAGGATAGACTTTTGTTCAACCTTACACACTTGCAGGATGAGGATAAAAGCCAAAGAAGGATAGCAAATTCGTTGATAAAAGATTTGGGATCTAGGTAACTTGCTTCCCAAGTTATCACGAAATCCCAAGATAAAGAGTCGGGATGCAACTTCTAGAAGCATATACCCAGATGGACGGACCAGAGGAGGCCACGCGCCAAAGCGCATGGCCAGAGACCACACAAGAGCCGCGGAAACGCGGCCTAAGCCGCGTTTTCGCGGCAAGACAGTTGATTCTGGCGATAAGGTTTTTTCGGAAAGTCGTCCCGGGACTCTACCTCCTTCTGCACCTATAAATACCCCTGCAGACGCAACAGAGAGGGGCGTACAGAAAATACAGAGCTAAAATCTAGGGTTTTTTTAGTTGTAGTTTAGGTTTTTATTTTTCTTTTTGTAATTTTAACTGAGAGGAGAGGATATTTTCATGGAGGAAGGAGACCAGCTTGTATTGAGGTGACATCGGTGTAAGTAGTCCTTTCTTTCATTGTTAATAAAATCAATTCGAAGTTTGTTTCTTTTTATTCTTCTATTGTTGTTTTATTCTTGTTCTTCTATTTTTGGTTTATTTTCTCTGATGTCTTGTAAACCGTGAGAACTGGTCGCTTCGAGACTGCCTAACCGAAGAAGTGCCCTTGATGGCCTATGGAGATGAATAAGCCTTCTCTTTAGTTTGTCTTTTCTTTTCATAGTGTAGATCGCGAAGGTGGAAGATCCTACACGCCATACTTGAATGCCTTCCAAGACAAGGTAAGTCGTTGCAACAGAGCAAAGGTAAGCAGGGTAGAAGAGGTAGGTATGTATTTAATTTTCTTTCTTTTATTTCTTTAGTATAGATCACCACATCTTCCACATCTTTCCAATTTCTTTCACACTTCTCATTGTAAATCCTTGTAAATAACAAAATAAATAAAAAAAGAGATAACTTACTTAAACGCTTTCATCGCTAGTCCCTCCCTGAGGATCACGACCTGCATAGCCACTGCTACCACGGATTAGAATTGAGCACCTTGCACATCCTATTCTTAAATCTGAAATACTATATTTTATGTGCCGGTAAAATCTCAATCAAAATTTTGGCGCCGTTGCCGGGGGGGACGGTAAGTTTATCTCTAAAAAAAAAATTTAACTAATTCTTTTATTCTTTCTGTTTGCAGGTTTGGAGAACAAGAAACACAACAAGGACATATAGCAACTCTGTGCCTCTGCCCTCGAAGGCAGAGTAGCAGAGACTACTACCTTGCCGTGCAAACGCGGTAATAGCCGCGGATCCGCGACAGTAGTAGAGAACTACTTACTGAATTTTCTGCAGGTTGCTGCAATCTGAAATTTGATTTGTCAGCTCTGTTATATTTGTTCTGTGATAAACCTGTATACTGCTAATTAATCAACAGTAAAATACTTGTTGACAAAGATAAAAAATTGATTAGACATTTGCATTTTAGGCACGTGTCTTTTCAATTCATTTATTTTTACTGTTGAAGAGTGCTGGAGCAAGGTACGTTCGCATTGCATGTAAAATAGGACTCATCTCTTGGTTGATTTTCATTGCTTTGAGTGAAATCTTATTTACATATCTTGTACACTTGTACAAAATCATCTTAAGGTCACTAACCCATAACAAGATAAGGTGGGGATTTAATCACCCTTCCTTGGCCCAAAAATCATATTCCAAGCACTCACTAACCCAAGCCTAACTAAAAATTAGTAGACGTTGGCCCTAGGGACATCTCGGACTAAATTAGGAGATTATCCTAAGGGGGAACAGTGTTGAAATTTGACTCCTGCCAAATCAGTGTCTAGGAAGGGGATTGAGGGCCGAAAGCCTGAAGGTTGGTGGTTACTTAATTAAGGAACGTCTTTGACGGAAAACCTTCCACCAATCTTGCCCTGACCTGGCTGATTAACTTGTGGTCAAAGTCTGCACCCTACCTCTCGTGGACAGTCTAACCAGTTAGGAGTCGTCTAGGTCATAGATCTACCCTAACTTAGGTTAGAATTTTTTTGTTTGCTTATTTGTTTGTTTTCTTTTTCTTTGTTTGTGTTTGTGTGATATGGCATATAATAATAATTTTTCCAATTTTAATCCATATTACACACCAACCTCTTTTTCGGATATTACCAACCCGACATATCATAACTTTGACCAATCTAGTGTGCCGGAATGGTCTTATCCGAATGAATATAACCCATGCCCCCCATCTTATGACCATAATTTTCATACCACTTTTGACTCTTCACAGAGTTCATGGGGTTTCGCTTCCCCCGAGTCCAATTTTCAACCAACTTGTCCTCCATATCCACCTTGTCCACAATATTCCCAAGATTCATACTCAGATCCACCCATTCAGAATAGAAAACCATCTATCCAGGAAATGATGAGTATGCAGGAGTCCAAGCAACAATCACCATCAATCTTAGACATGATGATGCGTGAGTCCACCGACTCACAACTTCATCATGATTACACTTTCTCTTTTCAAGTCCAATCACAAAATGATGCACCAATTGACTATGAAAAGATGCTTAAAACCATGACTCAGGCTAGATTAGCTCGTGATCATGAAATAGATATGATGGTTCAATTTTTACGTTCTCACCGTCCGGCCAATTCTGCTTTCGCTGACCACTCTCTTAGAGCCGAAGAGTCACGTTGCTTTGGACAACAAGATTCTAATTCAGTACCATCATTTGAGCTTGCCGAAACTCCAATTGATAGTTTGGCAAGTTATTCCTTTCCTGAAATAGAACTTGAGCATGAATATGATCCTGATCTCCCACTTGGTGATTCAATTTTACTTCCTGATTCAATAATGACTCCGGTGTCTCCACCTGATTTTACTTTTCCCGAGTCAACATTGGATCCTGTACCAATTCATCATGAAATTGAATCACCCATTTTTAGGATCATATTGAACTTGACCAATTTTGCAATTTTGAAAGTCCCATGGATAAATTGGCAAGTTCTCATTTTTATCATATTGAACTCAATGAGATATGTGACCTAGATTCTCAAATCTGTGATCAAGTTCAAATTCCCGAATCATTATTGACTCCTGTTTTGTTACCCAACTTAGGTAATCTTTTAGAGTCATTTTTGATTCCCACACCTATCATTCCTGAACTTGAATCACCAATATTGAGTCACATTCCATTGTGGGAAGATGATTGTGGACTTGAGTTTCAACTTATTGATTTGGACCCACTTCTTGAACCTCGCCCGACTCCTGAACCAATACTTGATTTAAGTTTCTTTCCTGAGTCGGTATTCGTTCCTGTACTTATGATGTCCAAGTCAATCATTCCATCTTTTCACACTCCATTTTGGGACAAGGCGGTTGACACAATTGACTCTAAAAATAATTATGAAATTTGAAAATTTGATGGGGTGGAATTGTTAAAAAATGATCATACATACATTTTAGTGGGTTATATAAGGGAAATTTCTGGTAGGTTCCTCCAAATACTACTTTATCTTGATTGGGTAGCAACGCTTGGCCCAATTAGACCACCACCAGAACCACCACCTTAAGGTAACTTCTGCCTTCCCTTCTTCTTTTTCATGCATACATGCATACATTCATACATTGAGAACAATGCATGAGATAAGTGTGGGGGGAGGCTTTACTAACATACTAACATAGGTAGAAACTAACAAAAATTTGCTAATATTAAAAAAAAATTATAAAAAGGACAATATTTTGACTTATCTTTTGAAGGAAATCTAAGTTAGTCTTAAGAATTAGGAAAATCATGATTAGGATTTCTAAAAACTTGGTCAAAATAAATAAATTGTTTAATTTTTAGGTATAAGAGGAAAAATTGAATAATTAATTAGTCTTAATTTTTACCTTAAAGAAATGTGCATACCTAATTCACTTACACATCTAGGATTCTAAAACAAAGACTCTTGTGCCTTAAAAAAAAATTACTAAAAAAAAAATTCACTGATTAAGCTAGATACATGTGCCTCAAGAAGCATATGTATTCACGCCTAAAGGTGAGTTAATAAATAAGCATCCTTAGTTTTGGGGCCTAGTTCACTCGAATTTGAGTCCGAGGGGTGTTTTCTCACCTGGTGCCCTAAAACTAACCAGTTTGGGAGTCACCGACTTTAAGTTCGCTACATGGGTGGATTAGAAAGCCTAAGAAAACTAAGAAATATTATATATGATTAACATATCTAATAATCAATTAGTTAGGTATGAGGGCCTCAAGAAGCCTTAATACTTACATGAAAGAAAATTAGATGAGTTATATATATTTAAAAAAAATCATAATAATAATAAAGAGGCATGAGAGTCCAAGTTAAGGAATTCTTAGATTCACAAGGATGCGTATGACTTTTGGTAACTAAAAAGACTATAGAAACATTCAATTTTGATCCTTACCTAAAATGGATAACAATTTACTATATAAAGACTAAGTTTAAGAATGAATAAAAATGATAATCCTAAAACTTATAGATTACTTAGTCTCTTCAAATATATTTCAAATATTTTCCTTTTTATTGATTTTGTGGGTGTAATCCGCTAAAAACCCTCACGAGACAACACTCGTCCTCTAGGGTAACCTAGGGGTTTAACGGCTTGTTGCACATGCTAAGTGCAATCGTGATTCCTACGAAAGTGAGTTAGCTAGTTTAGTTTTTTTTTCTTTTTGATTTTTACTCGAGGACGAGCAAAAAGATAAGTGTGGGGGTGTGATTGGTAGTGAAAAGTGCATTTTTATCATTACATTTACCATCACATTTTCATATTTATTCATATAATCATGCACAATTAACTAATATTTTATTATTTATTGTGTGCAGGCCTTGAGTAAATAAAAAATAAAGAATAAAGCCCAAAAAGAAGCCCAAAAGTCCATATTCAAGCCCAATTCAAAAGTTGCAATTATCAAATGTCAAAGTTGCAAATACCAAGGGCAAAAGTTGCAAATACTAAAAGAAGAGGGAAGGATAGACTTCTATTCAACCCTAAACACTTGCAGGATGAGGATAAAAGCCAAAGAAGGATAGCAAATTCGTTGATAAAAGATTTGGGATCTAGGTAACTTGCTTCCAAGTTATCTCGAAATCCCAAGATAAAGAGTCGGGATGCAACTTCCAGAAGCATATACCCAGATGGACGGACCAGAGGAGGCCACGCGCCAAAGCGCATGGCCAGAGACCACACAAGAGCCGCGGAAACGCGGCTTGGAAACGCGGCCCAAGCCGCGTTTCCGCGGCAAGACAGTTGATTCTGGCGATAAGGTTTTTTGGGAGAGTCGTCCCAGGACTCTACCTCCTTCTGCACTTATAAATACCCCTGCAGACGCAACAGAGAGGGGCGTACAGAAAATACAGAGCTAAAAGCTAGGTTTTTTTAGTTGTAGTTAGGTTTTTATTTTTCTTTTTGTAATTTTAACTGAGAGGAGAGGATATTTTCATGGAGGAAGGAGACCAGCTTGTATTGAGGTGACATCGGTGTAAGTAGTCCTTTCTTTCATTGTTAATAAAATCAATTCGAACTTTGTTTCTTTTTATTCTTCTATTGTTGTTTTATTCTTGTTCTTCTATTTTTGGTTTATTTTCTCTGATGTCTTGCAAACCGTGAGAACTGGTCGCTTCGAGACTGCCTAGCCGAAGAAGTGCCCTTGATGGCCTATGGAGATGAACAAGCCTTCCTTTAGTTTGTCTTTTCTTTTCATAGTGTAGATCGTGAAGGTGGAAGATCCTATATGCCATACTTGAATGCCTTCCAAGACAAGATAAGTCGTTGCAACAGAGCAAAGGTAAGCCGGGCAGAAGAGGTAGGTAAGTATTTAATTTTCTTTCTTTTATTTCTTTAGTATAGATCACCACATCTTCCACATCTTTCCAATTTCTTTCACACTTCTCATTGTAAATACCTTGTAAATAACAAAATAAATAAAAAAAAGAGATAACTTACTTAAACGCTTTCATCGCTAGTCCCTCCCTGAGGATCACGACCCGCATAGCCACTGCTACCGTGGATTAGAATTGAGCACCTTGCACATCCTATTCTTAAATCTGAAATACTATATTTTATGTGCAGGTAAAATCTCAATCAATCGACAATATAGCAATGAATATAAAGCAAGTAAATAAAGCAAATAAACCAATCGCAAGCACTGAGATTTGTTTCGAGGTTCGAGCACCCAGCTCTACGTCCCTGCCTTCACCTAGAAGGATTTTCAACCACTATAACTTTCATAAAGAAATACAACCACAAGAGAGTACCCAACTCCTTAATCACACTCCTCTAGTCCAGAGGTAGTGGAGCCACAAATACAAGAATATCTTGGTGATCAAAAGACCACAAACCCTTATTTGAAAAACTTTTTCCCTTACAAAAATCCTAGAAATTAATGTGTAGGATTGAAGCTCAAGTTTTGTAAGTGAAAAAGAAAATGAAATTGAAGAGAGGTTTGAACCAAAAACTTCAGTAAAAAGAGAGAATTTTGAGCACAAAAACTGAGAGCAAAAACTTCTTTTGAAAGCCTTTAAACTTGATTTCTTTTGCAAAGGATTGTTGTAATCACCTCAACCCTAATCATCCCTATTTATAGGATAAAGGTAGGGATTAAAGAGTAAACTGTTATAATGAATAATTAGGAAAGATTAGACCCAAATCCAGCCCCCAAATTCGTTTAGAGAGAAAAACCACGTTTTAAAACGTTTTTAATAAACTAGCCGTTAGGGCTGAAATCAAGCTCACTGTCGACCGACCGGTCGACCGGTTTTTCAAAAATTATAACCGTCGACCGCCCACGGTCGACCGTAACAAATAGAAACTTGGGTGCTTTAAGTCGGCCGAAGGTCGATCGACCGATATGGGGTCCGGTCGACCGCCCGGTCGACCGGGAGACGTGCACACATGCACGCACCCAAACAGTCAGAAGCCCGGTCGACCGCCCGATCGACCGTCTTGACCTGAAACAAGGCCGGTCGATCGTCAGGTCGACCGTAGAAGGCCAAAACAGACTCTTTTGAGGAAATAGTTTTGAAGATCTTTAAAGTTTTTCAAATTAACTTTGATCAAAACTTTGTACACTATATTAAATAGAGTTTATAAGTATTAAGATATGTTTATAAAACTATTTTATATAAAAGAGAAATATCTTTTGAAAATCGTGTGCAAAAACCTGTGTGTGGGGAAATATTGAGCTTCAACACTACACACTATACTTTAACAAACTAAAAATAATAAAAACTGAAAAAGAAAGTCCCTGAGTTGTGTTACACAAAGCTAGAGCCTTCTCTCCTATGAAAATCGTCCTCTTGCGCCATTTGCACTTTAAGTGCGATTATCTTTACAAAATACTTCAAAAAGCCATCATGACTAGTACAAACCTGAAACTCATTCTAAACAACTTATTAGTACCAAATAGCTTCTATATTTTTTGTTATCATCAAAACTTAAAAAAATAGAGAGTGTAACCTTTTGGGCCAACAATCTCCCCCTTTTTGATGATGACAAAACATATAGGTTATAACACAAGATATAAAAGGGAGGTAAAAACTCCCCCTCAAATAATGCTATATTAAACAAGTATAATACAATTTATTATGAGAGAATTTTTGAAGAAATTTGATTTAAGCATCAATAAAACACCATAAAATACCATCAATGAAACAAGTATAAAACACCAAATCATAACAGATATTTCTTCCCTTTTTGTCATACATCAAAAAGGGATATTGTTGTTAAGAAAACTTCTTTATTCAACAACACAAACATTAAGTTCACCACATATAAAAGAAAATCTATTATACTCAAGTAGTTTAGTGAAAATATCGGCAAGTTGAAAATCGGAAGAAACATAATCAATATCAATATTACCTTTCTCAAAATGATCTCTAAGGAAGTGATATCGAACCTCAATGTGCTTGGTCTTACTATGTTGATCTGCATTCTTAGTCATATGAATAGTACTAGTATTATCACAAAATATTTTATATGGTCAAAATGCAAATCATAATCAAGGAGAGTATGTTTCATCCAAAGGACTTGTGCACAACAAGCCCCCGCCGCAACATACTCCGCCTCGGCGGTTGAGAGGGCTACCGAATTTTGTTTCTTGAAAGACCATAAAACAAGACAATTATCAAGAAATTGACATGTTCCACTAGTACTCTTCCTATCCACTCTACAACCCACATAGTCGGCATCCGAAAAACTCGTCATTGTGAAATCTCCGATTTTCGGATACCAAAGACCCATTCCAATAGTGCCCTTAATATAACGAATAATGCGTTTTACTGCAATTAAATGAGATTCTTTGGGACACGATTAGAATCTAGCACAAAGACACACACTAAACATAATATCTGGCCTACTAGCCGTTAAATACAACAAACTACCAATCATGCTTCTATATAATTTTATATCAACACACTTACCTTGGTCATCCTTATCAAGCTTGGTGGTAGTAGCCATGGGAGTGTTGCAAATTTTTGAGTCTTCAAGTCCAAATTTCTTGATCAGTTTCTTGGAGTACTTGGCTTGACATATGAATATCCCATCACGCATTTGCTTGATTTGGAGTCCAAGAAAATAGTTCAATTCACTCATTAATGACATCTCAAATTCACGTTGCATGCAATGTTCAAACTCCTTGCAAAGTAACTCATTAGTAGAACCAAAGATTATATCATCAACATATATTTGAACTGTAAGAATGTCATTATCAACATGTTTAGTAAATAATGTGGTGTCTACTTTGCCTTTAACAAAATCATTTGAAAGAAGAAAACTAGAAAACCTTTCATACCAAGCTCTTGGAGCGTGTTTTAAACCATACAATGCTTTATCAAGTTTGAAAATAAATTTGGATGAACATGATCTACAAAATCGGGAGGTTGTTCAACATAAACTTTCTCATTAATAAAACCATTTAAAAATGCACTTTTTACATCCATTTGAAAAAGTTTAAAATTTTTAAAAGATGCATAAGCTAGTGTGATCCGTATGGCTTCAAGCCGTGCTACGGGTGCAAAGGTCTCCTCAAAGTCGATTCCTTCAACTTGAGTGTAACCTTGGGCCACTAACCTAGCCTTATTCCTAATAACATTTCCTGACTCATCCATCTTGTTCCTAAAAATCCACTTAGTACCAATTATTAGTCTACCATGGGGTCTAGGAACAAGGTGCCAAACTTGGTTGCGTTCAAATTGATTAAGCTCTTCTTGCATAGCTAGTAACCAATACGAGTCACCCTCGGCTTCGAGGATGTTTTTGGGTTCAAAATGAGATATGAATGTAAAATTACCACACAATTCATGGAGTTTGGAGCGAGTAGTTACCCCCTTTGATACATCACCTATGATGAGATCTTTGGGATGATTTATAGCGTATCTCCAATCTTTAGGAAGTGGTTGAGAGTTTTCCACTTCATCCTTTTGAATTTCACCAATGGGTTCTTACTTGTCTTCTTGGATGGGTGAGTCCTTCAAGGATATTTTCTCCATGCTCATCTAATGAGTCAATCTCTACAACCTTCTCAACAATAGCATTAGTTTCTTCAAATTTAACATGCATAGTTTCTTTAATAGTATGAGATGATTTATTGAATACTCTATATGCTTTGCTAGTTCTAGAATAACCAACAAAAATTGTTTCATAAGCCTTAGCATCAAATTTACCCAAATTATCTTTAGTATTCAAAACAAAACACTTGCATCCAAAAACTTTAAAGTATGAAACATTTGGTTTTCTTAAATGATAAATTTCAAAAGAGGTTTTGAAAGTATTTTTACACAAATAAATATGATTTGATATGTAGCATGCGGTGTTTATGGCCTCGGCGAGGGAGCCCACATTCACTTATCATAGTCCTAACCATTTCTTGAAGAGTTCTATTCTTCCTTTCAACTACTCCATTTTGTTGTGGAGTCCTAGGACATGACATTTCATGCTTAATTCCCTTTTCATCACAATAAGTCGTGAAGAGTTGGTTAACAAACTCACCACCTCTATCACTTCTTATCCGTAAAATCGAAAATCATTTTTCTTTTTCAACCCTCCTTCGAAAAATCTTAAAATGCGAAAAAGTTTGATCTTTATGCTCCAAAAAGAAAACCCAAGTGAAACGAGAAAAATCATCGGCTAAAACAAAAACATATCTATTTCCATTTAAACTTTTAGTTTTAGTTAGTCCAAAAAGATCCATGTGAATCAATTCTAATGGCCTTGTTGATTGATATCCTTGATTGGTTTGAAAGAAGACTTGGTTTGTTTCCCAAGTTGGCACGCACCACAAATGCGGTCTTTTTCAAACTTCAAATAAGGAATACCCTTCACCAATTCCTTAGAATTAATTCTAGCAAGGTCATCAAAAGATGCATATCCTAATCTTCTATGCCATAACCATGAAATCTCATCAAAAGCATTCAAACATTTAGTAGAACAATCCAAATTAAGCATGTCAATAATATAGACATTATTTTCACGAAATCCGGTAAGAATACAATCATTGGTTTTACAATCAAAAATTTTTCAAGAAGATTCATAAAAAACAACTTTGAGACCATGATCACATAGTTGACTTATGCTAAGCAAGTTATGTTTAAGCCCATCAATAAGAACAACATTTTCTATTAAAGGAGATGCACCAATCTTAATATTACCTATACTGATGATGGTGCCCTTGGAGTCGTCTCCGAAAGTGACGGTGCCACCTTCATTGTACCTTGATAGGGTTGTAAAATTGTTGATGTCCCATGTCATATGCCTTGAACAACCATTATCAAGGTACCACCGCTCCTTACGTCTTGGAGCCTTGGTGTGTACCTACATCAAATAATTTAGGACTTGATTTTGGTACCCATATTTTCTTGGGTGCTAGAGAGTTAGTGTTTCGAACCCACACAAGATTATTTGTCCTATTTATATGATCATAGTAAAATTTAGCCAAATGGCCATTCCGGCCACAATAAGTACATTTATAAATTCTACCATATTTAAAAGCATAATGAGCATGTGGCTTACGAACATGTAAATTGTGAGCATGAGTAGTTTTAACATGAGTGACATGTGAAGTGTTGGCATGATGAGCATGTGAATTTTTGGCATGAGTTATTTTATCATTTTTAGCATGTGGAGTGTGCATATGCTTCTTTGAAAATATTTCTTCTAATTTATTAGTATTAAAAGCACATTCTTTTAAAATATTTTCAAAATCATTGATTTTAGTTTTTAACATGGATAATTCATTTTTATCAATTTTTGGATATTTAGCTTTACAAGCAATTCTATACTCATCAAAATCTTTTTGCATTGAAATAAGATTAGAAGATAGTTCATCCTTTTCTTTTGAATAAATAGCAAGTTGATTTTTAAGCATTTCAATTTCCTTTTTCAATTTTGAACACTCTTCCTTTTTATCATCAAAACTTTCTGAAAGTTCTACGAAAGCATGTACTAACATGTCTTTACTTATTTCACTTTCATCATCAAGTGATTGAGTGGTTACCTTAGGTGTGTTTACCATGAAATACACGTTTGCTGTGTCGACTTCATCTTCGGATTCACTTTCCGAATCCCAAGTTGCTTTGTATACCTTCTTTTCAACCGGCCTCTTTTGCTTCAAGGAGGAGGTTATCTTTTTCTTGAAATTTTGACAATCGGCCATGATGTGTCCGGGCTTCCGATAGTTGTAGCATATGATCCTTTTCTCCTCCTTCCCTTCCCATCGTCTTCTATAGTTGAGCTTATTCTTGTGGTATATTCTCTTTACATTTCTTACAAAGAGAGATAGCTCTTCATAATCTTCTTCATCATCGTATTTGGAGGAGGAAGACTTGAAAGCTATTGACTTTTTTTTTGAGGTACCGCATCTTCTCTAGCCTTCTTCTCCATCTCATGAGTCTTAAGGTTTCCGATAAGACTTATGAGCTCCATCTCATCTTTGTCATTCAACTCTTTTAAGGTGGTAGCTTTTGTTTCCCATGACGAAGGAAGAGCACGAATCACCTTACACACCTTTTGGTCGTTGCTTATTTCATCACCTAGAGAAGAAAGAGCATTAGTAATCTTAGTAAACTTGGTAATCATATCATCAATAGATTCATCTTCTAGCATTCTAAAACTTTCATATTGGGAACGCAAGAGATCTATTTTAGCTCTCTTGACTTGTGATGTTCCCTCATGAGTGACCAATAAGTGTTACCAAATCTCATAGGCGGATTTGCAATGGATAACTCGTGTTAGATCATCCTCATTCAAAGCTAAAAGTAGGGCATTTTGAGCCTTTGAATTAGCATCAAATTCCTTGAAGGTGAGTTCGGACCAAGTGTCCTCCTCACTTTCGGGTCTACTATAAGGTTTGGTCAAGGACTTAGCAACTAGGCTACCTAGAGATTGTAAAAAAATAGTCATCCTAATTTTCCATATGGAAAAGTTTAGTCCATCAAATTTAGGAGGGGTCTTAATGTTATCGGCCATCTTTAATAGTGTAGGAATGAAGATATGAAAATAGTGATTAGCAAATTTTAGGATCTCTCTAAGGATGTGAAGCAAAAACTAGAGTCTAGCTCTGATACTAATTGAAATCACCTAGAGGGGGGTGAATAGGTGATAATGCTAATCAATGCACAAATTTAAAATGTTATGATGCAACGATCACCCGAAACAAGACTAGAAGCCGAATACCCCGTGAAGGGCTCTGAACTCCTTCCTCGTGATTCCTCTAGATAAGAGTTTGAGGTGCGCAATACAATCTTGTTGTATGAATATTGATCGACAATATAGCAATGAACATAAAGCAAGTAAATAATGCAAATAAACCAATCGCAAACACTGAGATTTGTTTCGAGGTTCGAGCACCCAGCTCTACGTCCCCGCCTTCACCTAGAAGGATTTTCAACCACTATAACTTTCATAAAGAAATACAACCACAAGAGAGTACCCAACTCCTTAATCACACTCCTCTAGTCCAGAGGTAGTGGAGCCACAAATATAAGAATATCTTGGTGATCAAAAGACCACAAACCCTCTTTTGAAAAACTTTTTCCCTTACAAAAATCCTAGAAATTAATGTGTAGGATTGAAGCTCAAGTTTTGAAAGTGAAAAAGAAAATGAAATTGAAGAGAGGTTTGAACCAAAAACTTCAGTAAAAAGAGAGAATTTTGAGCACAAAAACTGAGAGCAAAAACTTCTTTTGAAAGCCTTTAAACTTGATTTCTTTTGCAAAGGATTGTTGTAATCACCTCAACCCTAATCATCCCTATTTATAGGATAAAGGTAGAGATTAAAGAGTAAACTATTATAATGAATAATTAGGAAAGATTAGACCCAAATTCAGCCCCCAAATTCTTTTAGAGAGAAAAATTACGTTTTAAAACGTGTTTAATAAACTAGCCGTTAGGGCTGAAATCAAGCTCACGGTCGACCGATTTTTCAAAAATTATAACCGTTGCCAGCCCACGGTCGACCGTCCAGTCGACCGTAACAAATAGAAACATGGGTGCTTTTAGTCGGCCGAAGGTCGGTCGTCCGATATGGGGTCCGGTCGACCGCCCGATCGACCGGGAGACGTGCACACATGCACGCACCCAAACAGTCAGAAGCCCGATCGACCGCCCGATCGACCGTCCTGACATGAAACAAGGCCGGTCGACGTCAGGTCGATCGTAGACGGCCAAAACAGACTCTTTTGAGGAAATAGTTTTGAAGATCTTTAAAGTTTTTCAAATTAACTTTGATCAAAACTTTGTACACTATATTAAATAGAGTTTATAAGTATTAAAATATGTTTATAAAACTATTTTATATAAAAGAGAATATCTTTTGAAAATCGTGTGCAAAAACTTGTGTGTGGGGAAATATTGAGCTTCAACACTACACACTATCCTTTAACAAGCTAAAAATAATAAAAACTGAAAAAGAAAGTCCCTGAGCTGAGTTACACAAAGCTAGAGCCTTCTCTCATATGAAAAACGTCCTCTTGCGCCATTTGCCTTTAAGTGCCATTATCTTTGCAAAATACTTCAAAAAGCCATCATGACTAGTACAAACCTGAAACTCATTCTAAACAACTTATTAGTACCAAATAGCTTCTATATGTTTTGTTATCATCAAAACTTAAACAAATAGAGAGTGTAATCTTTTAGGCCAACATAGTTACCCCTTTTGATACTTCACCTATAATATGATCCTTGGGATGATGTGGAGTGAATCTCCAATCTTTTGAAAGTGGTTGAGTTGTCTCTACTTCAACTTCTTGAACTTCATTTTCCTCATCAACCTTTGGCTTGTCTTCAAGAGTAGGTGAGTCCTTCAAAGTAATTTTCTCCATATCTTCGTTTAGGGAATCTAGTTCTACAACATTCTCAACAAACACATTAGATTCCTCAAACTTTACATGTATAAATTCTTCAATAGTTAAGGATGACTTATTGAAAACTCTATAAGATTTACTAGTGTTAGAGTATCCAACAAAAATTGCTTCATATGATTTTGCATCAAATTTACCTAAATTATCTTTAGTATTCAAAACAAAATATTTACAACCAAAAACTTTAAAGTATGAAACATTTGATTTTCTTGAATAATAAATCTCAAAGATGTTTTAGAAGTGTTTTTTCATAAGAAAACCCTATTGGATATGTAGCAAGATGTGTTAACGGCCTCGACCCATAGATAATGAGGGGACCGTACTCATTTATCATTGTCCTAGCCATCTCTTGTAATGTACGATTTTTCCTCTCAATGACTCCATTTTGTTGTGGAGTTCTAGGACAAGATAGTTCATGCTTAATTCCATGTTCTTCGTAAAAAGTGGTAAAGGGTTGGTTATTGAATTCACCACCTCTATCACTTCTTATTCTTAAAATAGGAGAATCTTTTTCCTTTACAACTCTTTCTTAAAGGCTTGAAAATGTGAAAAGGTTTGATTTTTATATTCTAAAAAGAAAACCCAAGTAAAACGAGAGAAATCATCAACTAAAACAAAAGCAAAACGATTCCCACTTAGACTTTTGGTTTGTGTAGGACCAAACAAATCTATATGGATCAACTCCAAAGGTCGTGATGTCATGATATCCTTGATTGATTTGAAAGAGGACTTGGTTTGTTTCCCAAGTTGGCACGCATCGCAAATGCGGTCCTTTTCAAATTTCAAGCAAGGAATACCTTTCACCATTTCCTTGTTGTTTAATCTAGATAGATGGTCAAAAGAAATATGGCCTAATCTCCTATGTCACAACCAAGAGTCATCATCGAGGGCATTCAAACAAGTAGCATTGCATAGCATTTTAGACATATTAATCATGTATACATTATTTTCACGAAATACAGAAAATATACATGCATTGGATTATCTATCAATAACACTACATGCTAAATCATCAAAAACAACATTAAAACCTTTATCACAAAGTTGACAACACTCAAGAGATTATGCTTGAGGCCATCAACTAAAATAACATTTTCTATTAAAGGAGATGTACCAAGTTTAACATTTCCAATACCAATGATTTTTCCTTTGGCGTCATCTCGAAGGTGACAGTGCCACCTTCATGGTATCTTGATAGGGTTGCGAAGTTGTTGATATCCCAAGTCATGTGCCTTGAGCAACCACTATCAAGATACCACCACTTCTTACGTCGTTGGGCTTTGGAATGTACCTACATCATTTAACAAATTTGTTGACTTTGGTGCCCAAACTTTCTTAGGTCCTTGTTCCGAACCCTAACATGATTATGCGATGCATTTATCCTATCATAGCAAAATTTAACCAAATGACCCTTACGGCCACAATATGTGCATGCATAGACTTTACCATACATAAATGCATGATGAGTGTGTGGAGTGTGGATATATTTAGGGTGCTTAGCATGATGTAAAGGTTGTGATTTATGAACATGAGTATGAGTAGCATGTGATTGTTTCTTTGGGACATGTTTCTTAAGAAACATAGCTTCTAGTCTAGTTTTATCAAATTCACATTTCTTCAAAACTACACCTAATGAATTAATTTTCTTTTTTAGCATGGAAATATCGTTTTCATCAATTTGTGAAAATTTACCTTTGCAAGAAATTTTATAGTCATCAAAATCCTTTTGAGTAGAAGTGAGAGTTGAAAACAATTCATCTTTTTCTTTTGTGAGAATGAAAACTTTGTGGTTGAGTGATTCATTTTCCTTTTTCATTTTCAAGTATTTCTTTTTGAGAAAATCATAGTTACGAGATAGTTCTTCAAAAACTTCTCCTAGTTCATCTTTAGATAGTTCACAATCTTCAATAGATGTATCGGGAGTTATGTTGGAACTTGCTTTTGATGATACATTTGTGAAGCCATATCATTTGGAGCTCTATCACAAGTCTAATCAAGAGTTCTACATGATCAAGACTTCCCAAAGAGAGTTGATAATGATGTGTATTGTAATTTTTGATAGCATGTTAAAAGCCTTGAAACACACACACATATCATAGTCTATTAGTCGACTTATAGTCATGTGTAGTCGACTTATCCTTGGTATGGTTGACTTATATATTTCCCTAGTCGACTATCTTTTTATCTTGAAAGATCCCAACTCTCTGTTTGTCACTGTTAGTTGACTTAACAGTTTATAAGTCGACTAATAGACTTATGTAGTCAACTTATACTTCCCTCTAGTAGACTAGTTTCAGTTTCCAGAAACTTGTCTATTGATTCAAACTTGACTTAGTCGACTTGGTCTTTTCTATAGTCGACTAACCTTGAGAAATTTGCCTATCCTAGTCGACTAACTCATATCTCAAGTCGACTAATGGCAGTTTCTGACTGTTGGACAGTTTCTATTTTCTGGTATTTCCTTCAACGTTATCCAACGTTTAAACATTCAAATTTGTCCTAATAACTACCCTAACTAACCATAGAGTTTAGCTATAAATAGGGTTGTTATCTTAGGTTTAAAATATCAATTCAAATCTATAGTTTTCTGACCAAAAATCTTGCCAAAATTCTAGTTCTCTAAAAACTATTCCCACTTTCTGTTTCTTCTCCAAATTCCTACTCCAAAGTGAAGATTTCTGAAAGTCAACCTATAATAGCCCTTGTCCATGATCACATTCAGAATCAAGGCTTATAGGAATGTTTGTAATCACTCAAAGAAATCATTGTACAAGAGCGTCTTCTTTGTTGGCCCAAAGGCCTTCCACTCTAGTTTTGATGATGATTAACTCATGTAGTTATGTGTACTAATAATCTTGTGATTTTAGTTTCAGATCATTAATCAAGTTATTAGTTGGTGATTAGCTTCAACAAGATAATTTGGAAGCTTTCACATGTTGATTCAAGAGCCCGAGCATCAAAGATCACATATAGCACTTGCTCGGTGGATCAAGGAGTTTTGGATCGAGTCGGCTTGGAGTTTGCGCTCTACAAGAAGACTTCGGTACCATAGTTTAGTTTAGTTTTGTGTTTAGATCTAAATTGTAAAGATTAGAATAGTATGATAATGCTCAAGTTCACAACACACACGTTTCATGTTTTAAATATTGGATTTTGGTTTTTCCGTTTTAAGTTTATCCGATCTTGGTTTCATGAATAGATAGATCAAAACAAGTTTACATAGTTTAATGTATATATGATTTGTTCTATATACATGCATGCTTAATTTCCTAGACAAACTTACTTTGATATACCTACTTCATGTGTTTTAGGTTTTGTGTTTTAACAAAACTTATTTTTTGAATTAAAGACAAAAACTATGATATATATTTGTTTCATGTATATTGGATTTCTATCCATATGCATCTTGCTTCAAAGTGTTTTAAATAACATATTTTTGTATTTGGAAGAGTTTTGGACAAAACGTATTTTCTATTCAAAATCAAAGTTTTAGAAAATACAGTTTTTGATTTTTGGTAAAAAATGATTAGACACAAAAATAGTTCATATTGATTGATATTTGAGCTAAACTTTTTACCACATGTTTATATATCAATGCAAAATGATAAAACTATTTTTGGTGATTTTTAGAAAAGATAAAAGAACTTTTAAATATGTTTCTAACCCAGTTTTCTGTTCCGGGCTTCACCAGTCGACTAAGTCAACTGACCAAGTCGACTAGGATGAAGTCGGTCGACCGGGCTGGTCGACCGACGTGCACAGATCTGTGCACGTTTGGAGACACTGGGACGGTCGACCGGACCGGTCGACCGGGACTGAGAGCAGAGCTCTCTGTTTGTTTGGGTCGACCGGGGCGGTCGACCGGCAGCTGCCAACGGGCAAAAATTGACCGTTGGACGATCGACCGGACCGGTCAACCGGCAGTGTATTTCTGGCATTTCTGCTGCCAACGGCTATATTTTTCTGGGGTCTATAAATACCCCATTGGAAAGAGTTTTTCTCTAAGATTTTTTGTGCGAATTTTTCCCTACTCTCTGGTGTTTTCACAGCAATCAAAAGAAGTTTTTGGATTCAAATTGAACAATCTTTTTGATGTTTTTATTAGGGTTTGAAAAATCAAAGAAAAGGGATTTTGGGAAAAGCTTTTGTTTGAACTTCACTATCTTCATTTCTATTATTTCCCAAAGATTTTCTTTGAGTTGCTGGTTTCAAATCCCTTGGTTTTCTCCACACTTGAGCTAAAATCTACTATCTCTTCTATAGGATTTTTGTGTGGAAGAAAGAAATTGTTTGTGGTTGTTGTTTAGACCACCAAGTTAAAAACCCAATCTTTGTTTGGCTTTGTGCCTTGAGTTGTATCCCTCAAGTTGTGAGGTGATCCTTGTGTTTGCTTTGTGCTAATCCCTCGGGTTGTGAGGTGATTGTTTTGTTGGATTGGAGCTTGCCTCAAGGAGGAGGTTGTGGTTGTAAAGAGAGGAGTTGGGTACTCCTTGTGAGAGTTCTTTATGGACTAGCTAGTGGATTAGAAATCCTTCGTGTGTCAAAGGCGGGGATGTAGAGCTGGGTGCTCGAACCTCGAAACATATCTTGTTGTTTGCGCTTGATCCATTGACTCTCTCTATCTCTCTCTTTACTTTGTGCCTTGCAAATATTCATATTGTGCATTCATAATTGCTTGGCTTGGTTGTGTGTGCATCACTTGTTGAGTGCACTTGAGTGTATTGCATTAAGTTTTTTTTAAATTCCGCATTAAGTTCACTAGATTAGCATAATCACCTATTCACCCCCCCTCTAGGTGATCTTTCAATTGGTATCAGAGCTAGCGCTCCTGATATTTAGGTTTAACCACCTAGGAGTGAGATCTTGGTTTGCTAATCTTCATTTGCATTGTTCATTTGCACTCATTTAGTTTGCTCTCATGGATAGCCCTCCTATGTTTGACCATATTAGACTTGATGCTTGGAAGGCCAATATGAGTAGCCATTTGAAAAGACTAGGACATCTAGTTTATCAAGCCTCCACTATGGAATCATTCCCTAATAGTAGCAAGCATAAAAAGGCAAATGCATTAGCACTTAGAACACTTAGAGCATCTCTTAGTGAACATCTTTTATCGGTGTTTGATCGTTATGATTCGGCTTTTGCAGTTTGGAGCTTATTGACATCTCCCGAGCTTCCAAGGATTATCAACAAGATGAGGAGATCTAAGAGAGAAAAGTCCGAAGAGCATTGCTTCATGGTCCAAGGGAAAAACTCCCTTGAGGTACAATCGGACACTCAATTAGATGATAGCTCTAGTTCCTATTGCCATGGTTGTTTTGAAGTTCAAACTTTAAATTTGGAACTTGCTCAAAAGCTTGAAAATTTATTGGAAAAACACAATCTTTTGAAAGAAGACAACCTTGTTTTGAAAAATGAGTTAAAGGATTTGTGCTCTAATTTTGAATTGGTTTTGCAAGAGAAGGAAGAGATTACTAGTGAACGTGACTCACTAAGATCTCAACTAGACCTTGCCCTTGATGAGATTGATATTTTGAAAAACAAAAATGATTGTAATGATGTTGTGAAAAACAATGAGGTTTTATCTTCTAAATTGGATTTTGTTTTAAAAGATAACCTTGTTTTGAAAAATAAAATTGATTCAATTACAAAAGAATTGGATTTAGTTTTGAAGAAAAAATGAATCTTTGAAAATTGAAATTAATTCTCATGTGTGCCATGCTAGTATAGTTTCTTCTTCTTCTTGCACACCTATTGCATGCTCCACTTTATCTTCCACCATTGAAAATGATATAAATGTTTTAAAAAAAAGTGTTAAATGTTTGGGCTCCACTTTGAGCCAATGCACATTGAATCATTCACGTTTGGAAACCTTGGTTCGTAAGAAACAAGGTCCATCTTTGCATGTACACCCTCCACGGCATACACATGCTTCCCACGGTCACCACCATTACATGTATGCTCATGTGTACACATGTACACATTGTGGCCGAAAAGGTCACCTTGCTAGATTTTGTTATGATCGTGTTTATCATGAAAATTTAGCAACTAATCTTGTTTGGGTTAGAAAAGATACTAACCCCCGTGGACCCAAAAGGAAATGGGTACCAAAGACCACCTCTATGCTTTTTGATGTAGGTGGGAGCTCTCGCATCACGTGAGAGTATTGGTGCCTTGAGGTGGATGCGTTCTAAGCCTAAAAGAGAACCATTTGGATGCTTCACTCTCAAGGAAATTTGGTGGGAGGACCACCGTGGTTTGGAGAACTAGAGATGCACCTTCATTGGTTTTGGTGTCATTCTCTAACTCCCATTTTTATTTGCATGCTTTTCATGTTCATCTATTTATAGCATGCCATGTTTTATTGTTCATTATGCTTATGTCATGTTGATTAGATTAGTGTTATACATGTTTAGTTACTTGAGCACCCATGTTTCATATGGATCTATATTTAGTGTTCTCACCTTATTTAAACTAACATGTATGCCCTAGATCTAATGCACATGCATTTGCATTATGACCATGTGGATGTTTATGATTTTTGTTTTATTGAATCATGTTTTATTGTTTCATGATTAGTTTGATATTTGCCATGTTTATTAGACTTATGCTTTACATGATTAGTTGATGAGACACCCATATTTAGTATGGACCCATATTTTGTGTTCTCTTTATATTTTAGCTATCATGTTAATCATAGTTCTAATGCACATGTCTTTGTCATGCTAATCATATGGTTGGCTATGACTTTTTATTTTAATAATTCATGTTTTGATTATTATGTTTATCATGTTGGGTTATGATTCCCGTTTTATGCTTAATGATTTGATTACTTGTTTAGATGTTAGTTTTCATTAAGACTAGAATTTATACTTGCACATGTAGTGGGACACAAATAAATCTTTATATATGTTTGTGCTTGGATGCTTATTTGTACCCATTAAATGTGCTAGTATAGCCTAGTTTTGATGATTCATGCATTTTAAACTTGTATTCCTATTTTTGATTTGTTTTATGTGTATGAGTTTTCATTTCATGTATATGTTTATTTTGCTAAACCTTAAGATATACATGTAAACCCCTTGAGTCATTTGCCTTTCATGCAAATATATATATATGGACTCAATCGTGTTTAGGGATATGTATGTATACTTATTGTGTTGACAATTCATACATATACCTTGAAATAAAATTAGTTTTGGTGAAAATTTAGTTTTTCTTGATTTCGTGTTTATTTGTTTAACTTCATGTATATGTCTATCTTGTCCAAACTATCATTTATACATATACATCCTTGAGCCACGTGCCTTTATGCATATACTTTTGTGGACTCATTATGTTTAGGATATGTATGTATACTTTAGTTTGTACATGACATACATATACCTTGAAGTTCATATCGTTTGGATGAATTTCATGTTTGCTAGGTGTTTTCAATACACATCTTAGATGAATTTCATGTTTTCAAGGAATTTCTTATGAGCTTAATAGAATACTTTCATGATGATATGTGTCACATTTTACTTGTACACTCACTTTATTAGTTTACTCATGATTTGTTTTCGTGAGAATTTGATATGAGTTTTATGGACTTTGAGTGTTTAGTGATCATGTGATTTACATGTGTTTCATGAAAAATAATTTTGTTTTATTCCTTGCTTGAAGGATTTCGTACTAGTTTTAAAAGTTTCCAATAACTAGTTCGTATTCTTCACCATGGTAGAGATTTTCAAACAAAGCTTATTTTCAAACCTATTTTTGAAAACCCCTACCTTCAATGGGAGGATGGATGGGAGATCATGTTCATGCATGCTTTATAATGAAAATCATTTAAATCTTGAACCATGATTGGGAGGTAGTGATATGAGATATACATTTGATATTATTGTTATTTCAATTGGTATCATTGAATTCTTTCAATTGGTATCAATCTTGACATTTCTTGTATACTCATATGTGTTTGAATGTATGTATGCTTCATTCCAAGAATATCAATTTCTATTGGTATCTATTTTTCATACATATATATGTTTTATTTGTGCTTATTATATCCCTATATCTTTAAGCACAAAATCTTATTTATGATAGTGCTTGAGCTTCAATTTTGTTTCAATTGATTACTTTAAATTGGTATCAAGCCTATGCATCATTTTAGTTGGTATTTCATAAAGGGGGAGAAAATTTGATTTTGTCTTTCAATTGGTGATTTCTCAATTAGTATTTGATTCCCACTCCCTTACTTTATGATTGAAAATTTCAAATTGGTATCATATGTTTAAAATGAAAATATTTACAATTGGTATCAAAATATTTGTGTTTTAGACATTCAAAATTCATTATGTTTAATTTCAAATTAGTATCAAGATGTTTCATGTGTTTTTGCTTAAAATTGGTATCAATATTTTTGTTTGTTTCCTTTCAATTGGTATCAAGATACTATTCTTTGACATATCTTCAATTGGTACCTTAATTGATTGTCACCTCTAATTGACTTTGTTTTTGTTTTAGACAAAAAGGGAAAATATTATTTTATTGATTCATTGTTTCGAACAAAAAGGGGAGGAAAAAAATGTTAATTTGGTTTTGCTTTTACCTCTTATTGAAGATTGATTCTTTGTATTAAAAAAGGAGAAGATTTTGTTTTGTTTTGGTTTTTACCCCTTTGTTGATGATTGACAAAAAGGGGGAGAAGAATTTGGGTTTATATATGCATGTTTTTGTTTTGCATATATTAAGTTTAATTTAGTTTAATTTTAATTGGTATCTAAAGCATATTTTGTAATTGGATGTTTTGTAATTGGTATCTAGAGTGTAATTGGTATCTAGAGCATGTTTTGTTTTAAACATTTCATTGGAACTGGTGTTTTATTTTTGAAAATTTCATTGGTATCTAGAACCCTTTATTGTTTATGCATAGATATGCATGTTTCATGTTTCATGTTTAAGAGCCTTCATTGCATATTCATTATGTTTATTTGGTTATGCATGAGTTAAGGGGGAGCTTCTTTGAAGCTTAACTTTAATCCATGCATATATAACTCCATGAGTTTTGTCATCATCAAAAAGGGGGAGATTGTTGGCCCAAAGGCCTTCCACTCTAGTTTTGATGATGATTAACTCATGTAGTTATGTGTACTAATAATCTTGTGATTTTAGTTTCAGATCATTAATCAAGTTATTAGTTGGTGATTAGCTTCAAAAAGATAATTTGGAAGCTTTCACATGTTGATTCAAGAGCCCGAGCATCAAAGATCACATATAGCACTTGCTCGGTGGATCAAGGAGTTTTGGATCGAGTTGGCTTGGAGTTTGCGCTCTACAAGAAGACTTCGGTACCATAGTTTAGTTTAGTTTTGTGTTTAGATCTAAATTGTAAAGATTAGAATAGTATGATAATGCTCAAGTTCACAACACACACGTTTCATGTTTTAAATATTGGATTTCGGTTTCTCCGTTTTAAGTTTAACCGATCTTGGTTTCATGAATAGATAGATCAAAACAAGTTTACATAGTTTAATGTATATATGATTTGTTCTATATACATGCATGCTTAATTTCCTAGACAAACTTACTTTGATACACCTACTTCATGTGTTTTAGGTTTTGTGTTTTAACAAAACTTATTTTTGGAATTAAAGACAAAAACTATGATATATATTTGTTTCATGTATATTGGATTTCTATCCATATGCATCTTGCTTCAAAGTGTTTTAAATATCATGTTTTGGTATTTGGAAGAGTTTTGGACAAAACGTATTTTCTATTCAAAATCCAAGTTTTAGAAAATACAGTTTTTGGTTTTTGGTAAAAATGATTAGACACAAAAATAGTTCATATTGATTGATATTTGAGCTAAACTTTTTACCACATGTTTATATATCAATGCAAAATGATAAAACTATTTTTGGTGATTTTTAGAAAAGATAAAAGAATTTTTAAATATGTTTCTAACCCAGTTTTCTGTTCCGGGCTTCACCAGTCGACTAAGTCAACTGACCAAGTCGACTAGGATGAAGTCGGTCGACCGGGCCGGTCGACCGACGTGCACAGATCTGTGCACGTTTGGAGACACTGGGACGGTCGACCGGGACTGAGAGCAGAGCTCTCTGTTTGTTTGGGTCGACCGGGGCGGTCGATCGGGGCGGTCGACGGGCAAATATTGACCGTTGGACGGTCGACCGGACCGGTCGACCGGCAGTGTATTTCTGGCATTTCTGCTGCCAACGGCTATATTTTTCTGAGGTCTATAAATACCCCATTGGAAAGAGTTTTTCTCTAAGATTTTTTGTGCGAATTTTTCCCTACTCTCTGGTGTTTTCACAGCAATCAAAAGAAGTTTTTGGATTCAAATTGAACAATCTTTTTTGGTATTTTTATTAGGGTTTGAAAAATCAAAGAAAAGGGATTTTGGGAAAAGCTTTTGTTTGAACTTCACTATCTTCATTTCTATTATTTCCCAAAGATTTTCTTTGAGTTGCTGGTTTCAAATCCCTTGGTTTTCTCCACACTTGAGCTAAAATCTACTATCTCTTCTATAGGATTTTTGTGTGGAAGAAAGAAATTGTTTGTGGTTGTTGTTTAGACCACCAAGTTAAAAACCCAATCTTTGTTTGGCTTTGTGCCTTGAGTTGTATTCCTCAAGTTGTGAGGTGATCCTTGTGTTTGCTTTGTGCTAATCCCTCGGGTTGTGAGGTGATTGTTTTGTTGGATTGGAGCTTGCCTCAAGGAGGAGGTTGTGGTTGTAAAGAGAGGAGTTGGGTACTCCTTGTGAGAGTTCTTTGTGGACTAGCTAGTGGATTAGAAATCCTTCGTGTGTCGAAGGCGGGGATGTAGAGCTGGGTGCTCGAACCTCGAAACATATCTTGTTGTTTGCGCTTGATCTATTGACTCTCTCTATCTCTCTCTTTACTTTGTGCCTTGCAAATATTCATATTGTGCATTCATAATTGCTTGGCTTGGTTGTGTGTGCATCACTTGTTGAGTGCACTTGAGTGTATTGCATTAAGTTTTTTTTTTAAATTCCGCATTAAGTTCACTAGATTAGCATAATCACCTATTCACCCCCCCTCTAGGTGATCTTTCATTCTTGGTGTAGAAGAGAAGTTGTACAAGGAGTTGTGATCTTCTTAGTTGTAAGAAGAGTTGTATACATTTGGCAAAGGGAATTTATCAAGTGGGATACAAGGTGTTGATTTTGGGTGTACAAAGTCAAAGGATAAAGGAAAATCTCAAGCGGGTGGCTTGGGGACTGGATGTAGGTCACGAGGACCGAACCAGGATAAATCACTCGTATTTGCGTTTGCTTAACTTTTCTGTGATTTCATTTCCTTTTTGTAAGTGCTTTATTTCTTTAACACTAATATCCTTGTGTGAGTGTTGACATTGTATTTTAGATCCACACTTGGCATCATCTCGGGACGAACAATTGGTATCAGAGCCCTGCATGCCTAGACAACAACATACAAGGATGGCAACGGAGTTCCCTTCGTCATAATTCAAAGAAGGACATTCTACACAACGTCCACCGTTATTTGACGAATCCAACTACAACTATTGGAAGTGTAGAATGAAGATTTACTTGCAATCGCTCAACTATGAACTTTGGAACATTGTAGAAGCACCGTACACTAAGCCAACAACTAACTACAACGCTTGGAGTGATGATCAAAAGAAGAATGCGAACCTTTATGTAAAAGCGATGAATGCTTTATTTTGTGCCTTAATCAAAGAAGAATTCAATCGTGTGTCAACAGCCACTTCTGCAAATCAAATATGTCACACTCTTCATGTAACACATGAAGGCACAAATAAGGTTAAGGAATCTAAAATTTCTGTTCTTGTCCACAGGTTTGAACTATTCAAAATGAAGGAGAATGAAACCATCTCAGAAATGGTTACAAGATTCACCGACATTACCAATTCCTTAGCATCACTTGGAAAGGAATACACTCAAGTAGAAAAAGTTCACAAAATCCTTCATGCACTCACATCAGATTGGGAGAAGAAGACAACCACAATCGAAGAAGCGAATGATCTCTCAACAATGTCGTTAGAAAACCTTATTGGTAATCTAATGGCATATAAAGTGCAACTCGAAGACAGAAAGAAGGATGAACAACAATCTCTCTCAAAGAAGAAAGAACTTGCCTTCCATGCATCCTCAGACACGGACAATTCAGATGATGATGAAGAGGAGATGGCAATACTTTCAAGAAAATTCAGAAGATTCTTAAAGTAAGGTAAGTTTAGATGTTTTAATTGTAATAAAATAGGTCATATAAAAAAGGATTGCCCTTTGCTCAAAAATAAAGGTAAATTTAAGAGCAAAAAGTTTAGAGAGAAGAAAGACTACCAAGCATCATGGGAGAATAGTGATTCCTCTTCCTCTGACGAAGAAGAAACCACTGAACATGCCAACATCTGTTACATGACTCTAGAAGAAGATGAGGTACAATATACTGAACTTTTAGATGCATTCCATGAATTATTCAATGATCTAAAGAATAAAAAAATGAAAAATAAAGTTTTATTAAAGGAAAATGAAAAACTTTTCAAAAAAAATTTATGTTATGTCTCTCAAGTTTCTTCTATAAATTCTCAAAAAGATGATTTTGAAAAAGTGATATCATCATTGAAAAAGGATAATGAGAATTTTATAAAAGAAAATATTTTGCGTAAAAAGGAAACTATGTCTTTAAATGAAAGAATTTCTGTGTTAGATAAAGACATGTCAGTTTTCAAAATGAAATATGAAGAGATTTTGAAAAATGTGACTAAATTTAATCAAGGAAAAGAAAGTTGAATGATTTGTTATCATATCAAAAGATGTCACATAATCATTATGGTCTTGGATTTTTTGAAAAATCTTCATATGCTAGTAATCCATATAATTCTTTTGTGAAAAGAAAGTCTGATATTATTTCAAAAAGAATTAAGAACAAGTTTATATAGATTCCTAAAAATTTAAGCATTGTTGACAAAAATACTTATATTGCATCATACATACATATATATGTAATTCATGCAATTATGTGTATGCTAACAGATAAAATCAAATTCAAATTGGGTTTGGTCTTCTAAAGGTTAATACTTTCCTCTTATGATTGGTACCATCTAATGTTTATCTTTTAGGTACCATATAAGAAGTTTGATAAGAACAATACTTCAAATATTTATCATATATATATATGTTATGATATATTTGTTGCAGGGGGAGAACACAAGTGTTTCTATATCTGTTATAACCCATTTTCTGTAGGGGAAGAACATATAACTTATTTTCTGCAGGGGAAGCATTTGTGCACACAAAGTGTCATCATCAAAAAGGGGGAGAATGTTGGAACTTGCTTTTGATGATACATTTGTGAAGCCATATCATTTGGAGCTCTATCACAAGTCTAATCAAGAGTTCTACATGATCTAGACTTCCCAAAGAGAGTTGATAATGATGTGTATTATAATTGTTGATAGCATGTTAAAAGTCTTGAAACACACACACACATCATAGTCTATTAGTCGACTTATAGTCATGTGTAGTCGACTTATCCTTGGTATGGTCAACTTATATATTTCCTTAGTCGACTATCTTTTTGTCCTAAAAGATCCCAACTCTCTGTTTGTCACTGTTAGTCAACTTAACAGTTTATATAGTCGACTAATAGACTTATGTAGTCGACTTATACTTCCTCTAGTCGACTAGTTTCAGTTTCCAGAAACTTGTCTATTGATTCAAACTTGACCTAGTCGACTTGGTCTTTTCTATAGTCGACTGACCTTGAGAAATTTGCCTACCCTAGTCGACTAACTCATATCTCAAGTCGACTAATGGCAGTTTCTGACTGTTGGACAGTTTCTGTTTTCTGGTATTTCCTTCAACGTTATCCAACGTTTAAACATTCAAATTTGTCCTAATAAATACCCTAACTAACCATAGAGTTCAGCTATAAATAGGGTTGTTATCTTAGGTTTAAAATGCCAATTCAAATCTATAGTTTTCTAACCAAAAAATCTTGCCAAAATTCTAGTTCTCTGAAAACTATTCCCACTTTCTGTTTCTTCACCAATTCCTACTCCAAAGTGAAGATTTCTGAAATTCAACCTATAATAGCCCTTGTCCACGATCACATTCAGAATCAAGGCTTATAGGAAAGTTAGTAATCACTCAAAGGAATCATTATACAAGAGCGTCTTCTTTGTGTAGAAGAGAAGTTGTACAAGGAGTTTTGGTCTTCTTGGTTGTAAGAAGAGTTGTATATATTTGGCAAAGGGGATTTGTCAAGTTGGATACAAGGTGTTAATTTTGGGTGTACAAAGTCAAAGGATAAAAGAAACTCTCAAGCGGGTGGCTTGGGGACTGGATGTAGGTCACGAGGACTGAACCAGGATAAATCACTCGTGTTTGCGTTTGCTTCTTTTCTGTGATTTCATTTCCTTTTTGCAAGTGCTTTATTTCTTTAACACTAATATGCTTGTGTGAGTGTTGACATTGTATTTTAGATCCACACTTGGCATCATCTCGGGACCAACAAGTTACCTTGCTTTTGCTTTCATTAGCCATGAAGCACATGTTGGCGGTGTCGAGTTCCTCATCGGATTCACTCTCCGAATCCCAAGTTGCCTTTAAAACTTTCTTTTTGTATAGCTTCTTGGAGATGGAGAGTTTGCCTTTATTTTTCGGACATTCCGCAACAATGTGACCTGGCTTCCGGCAATTGAAGCAAATGATTTTCTTCTCTTCTTTACCTTGCCATCTCCTTCTATTTTGGAATTTGGCCTTGTTGTACATTCTCCAAACGTTCTTTACAAGAAGAGAAAGATCTTCATCATTCTCTTCCTCATCGTCTTCGTCAGAGAAGGTGGAAGAGCTCTTGAAGGCGATTGCTTTCTTCTTTGGAGGAGCCATCTCTTCTCTTGCTTTTCTTTCCATCTCATGGGTCTTGAGATTCCCAATGAGACCGATGAGCTCCATTTCCTTCTTGTCATTGAGCTCCTTCAAAGTTATGGCTTTGACTTCCCAAGATGGAGGGAGTGCACGGATGATCTTCCTCACTTTTTGGTCGTTGTTAATGCTGTCACCTAAAGAAGAAAGACCATTTGTAATCTTTGTAAACTTAGTAACATATCATCTATGGTTTCATTCTCTTGCATGAAAAAGTTTTCATATTCGGAACGAAGAAGGTCGATTTGTGCCCTCTTTACTTGTGAGGTTCCCTCATGAGTGACTAATAAGTGAGTCTAAATCTCATAAGCGGATTTATAATGAATGACTCTAGAAATATCATCGTCATTAAGAGCTTGAAGCAAGGCATAGTGTGCTCTAGTATTAGTGTCATACTCTTTCGTGGCAATATCGGACCAAGTGTCCTCATCACTAAGGGGTGCGCTAAATGATTTGGTTACCGCCTTTGCAACCCGGCTCCCTAAGGATTGCAAAAACACGGTCATCTTAACCTTCCATATGGGAAAGTTAAGGCCATCAAACTTGGGTGGGGCCTTAATTTCTTCGGCCATCTTTACTAAGTGTATGAGGATGAAATATGAATAGAATGATTAGCAATATAGGATCTCTCTAAGGTTGTTAAGCCAAGAGCCTAGAGACAAATGCTCTGATACCCATTGAAAAACACCTAGAGGGGGGTGAATAGGTGTTAATGCTAATCTAGTGATCTTTTTAAACAAGTATGAATGATGCAAACCGTCACTCAAAACAAGAAATTGAAGCCGAATTCCTGGTGAAGGGATCTAGAAATTCTCCTCTTTGATTCCTCTAGATTATGAGTTGAGGCGCATAATTGCTTCTTGTTGAGATGAGTAAAGACCGAAAAATGCAAGTCAATGAAATGATTGAAATGGTGAAGAGCAAACAAACAAGATCACAAGTAAGGAATGTAAAGCAATGAAAAGCAATAAGGAAACCAATCGCAAACATAAGTAATTTGTTACGAGGTTCGAGCCACTGCTCTACGTTCCCGCCTCCACCACCGTGAAGGATTTCCACTAAATCCACAAAGGGAATTTTCACACCGGAACCATTACACCCAAGGGGATTACAATTGGTCTACACGAGACCGGAGTACCCAACTCCCACCAATCCAACCTCTACACAAGAGGGATCTCAACATAAGAAAAGACAAGTCACTTGGTGATCAAAAGACCACAATTTCTCTCTTACAACTTCTTATAGAGTAGAGATGATTTTGGCTCAAGAAGTGAAGTGAGAAAAATTTCAGTTGTAAAGAAGTAAAAAATAGCTTGTAAACTAACTGAAAACTTTGACCAAAGAAAGCACTTTAGAGAATGAAAGCTAGAAACTTTTCTTTTCTTTTGAAACTTGAAAACAATAGGGATTTTTCTTGTATTCAACAAAGGACCAATGACATCTATTTATAGGGATTTGCTAAAAGCATTTCATCATTTAATCTAGGCCAATAGGTCAGATTATATCCACAAGAAAATCAGAGATAGCTGAAAGATACATCAAAATCAAAACAGAAAATAGATTCCAAGAAAATAGCCGTTAAGGGCTGCAGGCGGCTGGCGGTCGACCGGGCTGGTCTACCGGCAGTCTATTTGGAAAAAGAGCCATTGGACTTTATTGATCGGTTGGTCGACCGTAGGCTAAACAAAAGTAAATATATGAACTGTTGGTCGACCAGGCCGGTCGACTGACAAAACCCGAGACTAAGGGTCTTGCAGTCGGTCGAAGTCGGTTTGACCGCTAGGTCTGTTGGTCGACTGACCCGGTCGATCGGCAGACGTGCATAGACGTGCACGCCAAGGTCACAAGGCCCGGTCGACCGATCTGGCCTGAAATAGATTCGGTCGACTGCCCGGTCGACCATTATTCCTGAAACAGTATTAATTTTTGAAAATATTTTTGAATTTTGAAGAATTTTGAAAATATTTTTAAATGGTCTGAGATTTGAGTAACATGCTATAGGAGTTGAAATACATGTTTTACACTAGATATAAAAATATAAAATATTTTGTGACATGTATATCAATCAAATATGCACCTAATCCAACTAACCAAAACAAAACTTGTATTTTCTTTGGAAAGTAAAAATGTGTGTGTGAGTTTTCTTGAGCCAACTTATTATAACCTTACTCTTTAACATACTAATTCTTACAATGATTCTAGGTGACTACAAGATCTTCAATATGGGCATCTCCATATGCAATGTTGAATAATTTGAATCCTTGATTCCGAATTGAGTCAACTTGAGTCAAAAACACCTTCCTTTAGGGAAGAAAATATCTTGAATCCTTAAAACCCTGAAACACACTAAAACACTAAAAAATGATTAGTACAAATAACTATATATGTTTTGTAATCATCAAAACTCCAAAACAGGGTGATTGTAACCTTGGGCCAACACTTGTGTTTAATAAGTGTCATATGTTGATTAAGATCTTATTAGGTGTTTAGCTTCAACAAAGGATTCAAAGCCAGTTTTAGAGCTGACACATGATGATTCAAGTGCTTGCGCATAAGATCGTATCTAGAACTCGGATGGAGTCAAGCTCTTTGGATCGAGTTTGGATCAAGTCGACTTGGAGAAAAAGACTTGTATCTAGGTTTTTTTTTAGTTTTTGTTTTAGATCTTGTGTAAAGATAGTTAGTCTTGATATGCTCAAGTTCACATACACATAAAAGTTAAAAGTTTATTGGTTTCGGTTTAACTGTTTTAGATTTTCAAGAATATATCTTTTTGTTTTGATGGGTAGATTTCATTTAACGTAATTTACATGGTTTATCTGTATAGTAGATTCATCCATATACATTTCTTGGTTCATTATGTTTAGAAACTTACTTTGATGTATATCTAGTTCATGGTTTCAAGTTTTATTTTTAACAAAACTTAGTTTTGGGATTTATTGTCAGAAACATAGATATATCTTTTATATGTATATTGAATTCTATTCATACACATTATGATTCAAAATGTGCTTCTATATCTTGTTTTTTTGTATTTATACAAGTTTGAAAAAATTGGATTTCCATTTAGAACTTGGTTATAAAAATGCCGGTTTTGGTTTAAAGCTTAATTTTCATGCCTCAAAAAATAGTTCAAATTGCTTGTAATATGTGTTGAATTTTAGTCACACATATTTGTTCTTCAAATATTTATAAGAACTTATTTTTGTGCACTTTATGTGATTTTATGGGATTTTATAGAAATTTAAAAGACCAAGTTTTCAAACCCTAAAAACCAGCCTGAGCGCACTACAGTCGACCGACTGGTCGACTGGACCAGAACTTGGTTGACCGATCGGTCGACCAATGTGCACAGAATGTAAATAAAGGATTTGGCCATTGGGCCGGTCGACCATATGCTCGACTGATCCAGAGAGTTTGCTCTCTGGATCTGGCCCTAATCGACCATGCGATCGATAACTAGTGAGGCCAACTCTCTGGTTCTAGGCTCGGTCGATCGGGCGGTCGACTGACAGGAAGTTTGCCTTGGGGCGGTCGACCAACAATCCCAATGGTCGAAAATCTGTCCGTTGGCGGTCGACCGGGCAGTCGATCGATAGGTCATTTTGACCTGTTCTGATCCCCAACGGCTAGTTTTTTAGGCCCCTATAAAAATGGGTTTTTGAGGTCAGTTTTCACCAAGATTTTCAAGAGCAATTTTTTCCACCTTCTCACGTATTTTTTAACAAAGTTTTCCAAAGAAGTTTTAGTGCCAAAACTCTTATCATATTTGTTAATGTTTTTGCACTTTATGATTTGATTACATGTTTAGATGTTACTTTTATAAAACTTGTGCTTAAACTTATACAATTAGTGAGCCACATTTGATTATTATATGTTTGTACTTTATTGCTTATTTGTACTCATTAGATGTACTTGTATAACCTAATTTTGATGATTCTTACATCTTAACTTGTATTCTGTTTTTTTGTACATGTTTTCATAAAAATGTGTTTAACTTCATGTATATGTTAATTTTATCTAAAACAAATAGATATACATGCATATCTTTGCGCCATTTGCCTTCATGCAAAATTCTAATATGAATTCGTTTATGTTTGGGATATGTAAATATACTTTTAGTTTCGACAAAACATACATATATCTTGAAGCTTGTTTAATTTTTGAAGTTTTAATGATTTCTTGTTTTTGATAAAAGAAATTTCATATGAGCTTCAATGCCTTATTTTCATGATTTTATATATTACATGATTCTTTCACTCTATATTTGGGCCTATATGTGCTTTATTCCTACTTAAGTGTCGATGATCATGTGATTTTTATATTTTTATGCATATATATTCATGTTTTATTCCTTCCTTGAAGGATTTCAAGCTAATTTTGAAAATTACTTTAAATTAGTTCATTATTCTTCAATTGGTAATGATTTTCAAATTATGTTAAAATTTTCAAATCTTATTTTTAAAAACTCCTACCTTCTAAGGGCGGTTGGATGGGTGACTATATTTCGTATACCCTTACATTGAAAATCTATTTAAATATGTGTATGAAAGGGAGGTAGCTATGGGTTATACATGATCGTAATGAAAATTCATTTTTGTATACTCATATTTGTTTTCTATATGTATGCATTTTAATTTCAATTGATATTATATTGCTCTAATCATACATACATATAGATGTTTTCTTACGCTTTAAACATATATGCCATACATTTAAAGTACAAATTATTTCTTGCTAAGTTTGATTTAGTCCTTAATGTTAATTATTTTTCAATTGGTATTATATACAAGCTTATGCATTATTTTTATTAGTATTTCATAAAGAGGGAGAAAAATTCTTACTCTATTTTTCAATTAGTTTTATTTTCAATTGATATCTTACACCCACTCTTTATGACGAAAAATACTTAATTTTAGTATATGCTAACATTTTCAATATTGGTATCAATAATCTTAAATTGATAATATTCTCAATTTGATATCTTTATTGCAAAATAATTTTAGTGTTTACCCAAAAATTTAATTTTTTACTTTCATTTGATATCATGCCGATATCATGCCCTTCTATTGGTATCAATTCTTAAAAGATTATTTCCTTTTCATTAGTAAAAAGATTGTTTCTTTTAATTGGTTTTTTCTTTCCATTGTTTTAATGGGTATCAAAATTTTGTTTTAAAATATGTTTATTGGCATTGTTTGTTTATCTTTACCCCTTTGTTGATGAGTAACAAAAAGGCGGAGAAGGATTTAGGATTATATATGCATAATTTATTAAGTATTTATGTATATGTGTGTATATATATATATATATATATATATATATATATATATATATATATATATATATATCTTGTTTTTATTAATATCTTTAGCTACATTGCATATCTTTATCGTTTCATTCATATGCATAAGTTAAGGGGAGCTTCTATAAAGCTTATCCCTAATCAATGCATATATATAACCACATAAGTTTTGCCATCATCGAAAAGGAGGAGATTGTTAGCCCATAGGCCATTTACCTTAGTTTTGATGATGACTGACTTATGAAGGTTAGTTTACTGATGATCTTATTTTTAATAAGTGTCAGATATTGATCAAGATTTTAGTAGGTGTTTAACTTCAATAAAGAATTCAAAACCAGTTTTGGTGCTAACACGATGATTCAAGAGCTCGCGCGTCAAGATCACATCTAGCACTCGGATGGAGTCAAGCTCTTTTGATTAATTTTACATCAAGTCGACTTGGAGAAGAAGACTTTGTATCTAGGTTTGTATAGTTTTTGTTTTAGATCTTATGTAAAGATAATCTTGATATGCTCAAGTTCACACACACACACACACACAAAACTTAAAAGTTTATTGGTTTCAGTTTAACCGTTTCAGATTTTCAAGAATATATCTTTTGGTTTCATGGATAGATTTCATTTAAAGTAGTTTACATGATTTATATATATAGTGGATTCATCCATATACATTGTTTTGTTCATAATATTTAGAAACTTACTTTGATGTATATGTAGTTCATGGTTTCAAGTTTTGTCTTTAAAAAGCTTAGTTTTGGGATTTGTTGTCAAAAATATAGATATATCTTTTATATGTGTATTGGATTCTATCAATACACACTATTCTTCAAAATGTGTTTCTATATCTTATTTTTGTATTTATACAAGTTTGGGAAAATCGTTTGAAAAATACCAGTTTTGGTTTAGGGCTTAATTTCCATGCCTCAAAAATAGTTCAAATTGTTTGTAATATGTGTTAAATTTTAGTCACACATATTTATTTTTCAAATATTTAAAAGAACTCATTTTTGTGGACTTTATATGACTTTATGAGATTTTATAGGAATTTAAAAGACCAAGTTTTCAAACCCTAAAACCCAGCCTGAACCCATTGGTGGGACCGACCAGTCGACTGGACCATAGCTTGGTCGACCGGTCAGTTGACCGATGTGCACAGGACATGCACAAAGGATTTGGCCATTGGGCCGGTCGACCGTACGGTCGACCGATCCAAAGATTCTACTCTCTTGATCTGGCCTCGATCGACCATGCGATCGACTGACCAGAGAGGCCAGCCTCTGGTTCTGGTATCGGCCGACCAGGTGGTCGACCGACAGGCAGTTTGCCTTGGGGCGGTCATCGACCGGTCGACTGAAAACCCCAAAGATCGAAAATCTGACTATTGGCGGTCGACCAAGCGGTTGACCGACAAGTCATTTCTGACCTATCCTCGACTCCAACAGCTAGTTTTTTTAGACCCCTATAAAAATGGGTCTTTGAGGTCAGTTTTCACCAAGATTCAATTTTTTCCACCTTCTCAAGTGTTTTTAACAAAGTTTTAAAAAGAAGTTTAAGTGCCAAAACTCTTATCTTTATTTGTTTCAAAATATTTGAAAAATCAAAAGAAAACAAGTCTTTGGGATTTAGTTTTGATTTTCATTTTCTTATCTATTTAGAAGTTTTTCTCTAGTGTTTTCTTGGTTGTTTCTTTTTCAAACTATTTTGTTTTCTCACATACATGAGCTATCATCTCAAATCTATCTTTAGGATCTTCTCAAATCTTTCTTTAGGATCTTTATATTGTGAGAAAAATTATTTGTGGTCTATTGAGATCACCAAGAGAGAGTTTGTGATAATTGGATCACTAAGTTTTATTTCTTCTTTGCTTTGTGCCTTTCCTCTTGTGTAGAGGTGCTTGTGTTTGAAAGAGAAGTTATGTACTCCAAGTGTTGAGTTGCAATTTCTCAGTGGAGTCTCTTTGTGGAAGTTTCTATGTGGACATAGTGGAAATCCTTTTGTGTGAACGCGAGGACGTAAAGTAATGGCTCGAACCTTGAAACATATCCTTATATTTGCATTTGGATCTTTCTCTCTAACTCTCTCTCTATTATATCTTACATTGCTTTACATTGCTCATTCATATATATGCTTGGTAGTGTTTGTGTGCCCACACTTGTGTTGAACAAGCGAGCTTCTAATAACACCTCAACTCTTAGTTTAGAGGAAACTAGGGGAGTAGTTCGAGAGCCCTTCACGGAGAATTCGGGCTCACGTTTGGTTACACACAGTGTGTTTACAATTAAGTTTTTAATTCAGCATTATTTACCCTTGATTATCTAGTACACCTATTCACCCTCCTTTAGGTGCACTTTCAAGAACCTCTTTTCTGGGAATTCATGTGTGATTGCGAATTAAGCTTATGATTTAATAGCTAAATCAAGTAAAACTTATATTTGACAAAGAGGATAATGAAATTGTTTATCGGCAATTAGCTACGACTAGTTACTAGCTAGTTAACATTTTGTTTGGATTGAAAATGAAATTCTCAAATATGTAATTCATAAATAAATAGCGAGGGAATCAGAAAATTCATGTCTAATTGATAACAATAGGGGAATTCTTGAAGTGATGAAGTTCTATAAATAAGAATTCGCTAATTGATTATTTATAAGGAAATCGATAATCGTGAAATCAAAAAGAATAAAATAAGTAACTTTTGCTGGATAATAGCTGATTAAAAGTAATTATAATCAGGAATGGACTTCATTAAAGAATGATTATGATACTAAAAGTTATCCGATTGCATCGGTGTACTAAATAAACACAAATATTATGTGATAAGTTAATTAATCAGAATAATGAGATTTCTCTATTAGTCTTGAGATTCATATCTCTGTAGTGATGCCGATTATATTTACTGTGATAAATAGATAATTATCTAGATGATTAGGTATTTGTGACACAGAGGAAAGATTGAGCGTCGTGTCAATGTGATTAGTAATCTAATGTCAATAAGTGACATATGTAGTTAACATGATATAACTATGAAGGCTGCAAAAGTGTGAATTTGATAGTTAATAATTGAATGATATGGATTTATACATGCACGCACACGCGCGCGCGCACACACACATGGGTTGATTGCATATGTGAATACAGAAGACGATTCGAGTAGTAATTTACTGAAATAAAGGTAAATTGTGAAGTAAATACCTATAAAATCAGTGAAGGTAGAAATCGATACCTACGAAACTGACAATTATGAAATTAGTGATAAATGTTAGTAATAAATAGATTTATCAGGACAGCACAGGTCCCTGAATGATTTGGATTTAATAAATAGAAATCAGTAATGATAGAACTGGTGTTATAGAAACTGGTAATGTTGAGATCAATATTGGTAAAATATAGAACTAACCCTAGGATTGAACTGAGTAAATGAAATTAAAAATATCACTTGGTTAGAATAAGGGTAACTGTGTTATTGAGAGTTATGGTTATTGACCACACGTAGGGTATATAGTATGATAGAGTAGATGTGAATCTTATACATCTATAAATAACCGTCTGATGCGGTGACCCTAGCAAAATTGAGATTAATTATATTAATCGATGAACTTATAATCTCTATCAAGTTTGTGATACAGTTAATACTAATAGGAGAACTGGTGAACAGTTAAGGTAAATACTAATCCAGTTTTAATAAATGGTATATTATTAGTGTAAAGAAAGTAGTGTTTCTCCGAATTTGGGGAAACTGGCAACCCAATCAGTGAGTAACAGTTCTCATTTGGGTGTTTAACTCTCTGATTGATTTAGAAATAATCATGTTCTTAACATGATGAGTAATAAGAAGTGATGAAGAAGTAATATGGTTGAGAAGATTGATTACGAGTATTATGAACTGAAACTTGACCGATAAAATACAGCGACTATTAAGCTGCATGTATTATGTGAGTTAAGTATCCCTTATATACTATAAGAATTTCTTAAAACTGCGATAACGAACTAAGAAGTGAAATCGTATGAACTTGACTGTATGTGATATATCGTTATGGATATGAATGTGCTTGTGATAGTTGTTGGCCCAAAGGTTACAATCCCCTAGTCATGTGTTTTGATGATAATAAACCATACAAACGATATTTGGTACTAATAGAAGTTCAAGAAAGAATTTCAGGCTGGTATAGCTATTGATGGCTCAATTCTCAAACATGAGATATTAGACTTTAGTTCAATCACTGCTCAACATCAAGTTTTCAGAGACGCTTGCTTGTAGACTCATCTTGTAGATAGTTTCTTTTTGTTAAAGATTAGTATATATGTTTGAAACTCAAAAATACACACACACTAAAATGCACGTTTTTAAAAGTATAATTTGGTTCTCAAATTTTCTAAAATATTTTTATCAAGTTTAGAACTTATATCTAGTAGCTATGTATGTTTCCTATCTTCCAAAATCCAAACAAAAATATTTTAAAATTTTATATATCTTTAAAAAGAATTTTCAAATATGTTTTAGCCTAGGTCAGTCAACCGTTCCTATTACAGTCCAGAACGGTTGACTGCTCGGTCGACCGGAGTTCTGGCAATTGGGGATGTGCACGTTGTGCACGTTCCCTATCGACCAGGCGGTTGACCAGTCCCTGTTGCGGTTGACCGGGCGGTCGATCGATTGTAAGCATGTTTAGCCTCGGTTTATCACAGTCGACCGACTGGTCGACCGGGAAGAGCTAACAGTCAAAATTTTGAATAGTCCGGTCGACCGGCCGGTCGACCGTGAGTCTGCTGTTTTGGTAGAAATAACTAGTTTTTGAAATCTGTTTTAAAACGTATTTTGATTTTAAAAAATGTGGTTTGCTGAATTGAGGGTCAATTTCTTCCTCTTTTTGAGCTAAAAAGGTTTCTAAATTTACTCTTCTTAAAACCAATATAAAGGGGTCATTAGGGTATAGATTTTCACAACAACAATTTGAAAGATTCAAAGTTTTGTGCTTTCTTGAGGAAAAGTTTTTGTTTCAATTTTTGTGCTTTTATTCTCTGAAATTCTCTTTAAGTTTTTGGTTCTTAAAATTTCTCTTCTATTTTTAAATTTCAATTACAAAATCTTGAGCTTCAATCTTACATATAATTCTTTAGGTTTTTGTAAAGAAGTGTTTTCAAGAGAGAGTTTGTGGTCTTTAGATCACCAAGTGCTTATTGTATTGTTGCTACGCTACCTCTAGACTAGAGGAGTGTGCTGGGGAGCTGTGTACTCCATAGTGGTTGTAATTCCTTTGGTGAAAAGTTCTAGTGGATTGAAAATCCTTCACGGTGGTGAAGGCAGAGACGTAGAGCGGTGGCTCGAATCTCGAAATAAATCTCTCTGTTTACGATTGATTTACTTGTCTATCTTATGTACTTTATGTTCATTTATTCATTGTCGATCTATACTCTTACAACAAGATTGCATTGAGCACCTCAAACACTTATCTAGAGGAATCACGAGGAAGAAGTTCCGAACCCTTCACGGGGTATACGACTTCTAATCTTACTTTGAGTGATCGTTTGCATCATCTCATTTTTATTTTGCATTGAATATTGATTTGATTAGCCTTACACCTATTCACCCCCCTCTAGGTGAAATTTTAATTGGTATCAGAGCAAGGTCTCTAATTTTTGGCTTAACATCCTTAGAGAGATCTTAATTTGCTAATCAATCTATTAATCTCTTCATTCATCCACTAGTAAAGATGGCCGATAGTATTAGGACCCCTCCCAAGTTTGATGGCCTTAATTTTCCCATATGAAAGTTAGGATGATAGTATTTTTGTAATCCCTAAGAAGTCGGGTTGCAAAGGCGGTGACCAAACCCTATAGTGCTCTCACCGGTGAGGAGGATGAAAAAACACCTAGAGGGGGGGGGTGAATAGGTGTTAGTGCTAATCTAAAACTAAATGCAAAACTAAGTGCGCTAAAAGCGGAAGCTAATGCAAATTATGCACAAACTAATACAATACAACAAGTGTAGCCGAATTCCCCTTGCGAGGCTCTGGACTAACTCCCCTTGATTCCCCTTGAAATGGGTTGAGGTGCTATGTGAAGCTCTTGTTTGATGAGTATAAGTTAGGCACACACACACAAGCTATCCAAGCAATGTGCACACACAATCAAGCCAAGCAATCAAGGATATAGCAATATGGATTATGCAAGGCACAACACAAGCAAATAAATATGACAAGATGAATTATGCTCAACACAAGCAAATATGATATGAATGAAGTATGATGCTTTGCACAATATAAATGAGAGAGAGTTAGAGAGACAATGGATCAATCGCAAAGACCAAGATATGTTTCGAGGTTCGAGCACCTTGCTCTACATCCCCGCCTACACCACCGTGTAGGATTTCCAATCCACTATCTCCCACCGAGGGAACCTCTACCGAAGAGGATTTGTTACAACACTAGGAGTACCAAACTCCTCTCTCAAACAACAACCTCCACTGAGGTCAACAACCAACCAACAACCACCTCTACCGAAGAGGCTCACAACCAACACAATCACCTCTACCTAAGAGGGATCCAAACCAATACCACTCCGATCACCTCTACCGAAGAGGGATTCACAAAAGCAAGGAGAGTTTACAATAAGTGGTTACAAAGACCACAAACACAATCTTTCTTTCTTTTCTCTTTTCTTTTTCCACAAAAACAAGATCCTAATAGATTAGGATAGGTGATAGCTCAAGTGTGGAAACAAGGTGTTTTTGGAAACCAGCAACAAAGAAAATCTACTTGGGAAATCACTTGTAAATGATAGAAAACGAAAAAACAACAATCTCCCAAAACCCTAGCTTTCTTTGATTTTCCAAAAACCCAAAAACAAATAAGATGAAATCTTTTTGACTTAAAAACTCTTTTAAACACTAGAGAAAGTCTGGAATTTTCTCCTTGAAAACCTTAGCCAAAATCCCAAAGAGATGGGGTTTATATAGGCCAAAACAGAAACTAGCCGTTAGAGCTGAACTGGCAGCTCTGACAGGCAACGGTCATATTTTGACCCGTTGGAGCTACCGGTCGACCGCCCGGTCGACCCAAACAAACAGAGAGCAGAACTCTCTGCAGCGGTCGACCGTCCGGTCGACCGGACCACTGTGCTGCCAGACGTGCACAAGTCTGTGCACGTCGGTCGACCCGTGCGGTCGACCGTCCCTTGGTGCGGTCGACCGTCCCGGTCGACCGACCAGCCAGTCAGCACAAAAAGTAAGATCAGAAAATTTGGGAAAAATATTTTATAAAAATCTTTTATCTTTTTCTGAAAATTCTATAAAACTTGTTTTAACATTTTATATTGAAACATAAACATGTGATAAAAATTTTCAAGACATATATCAATCATATCAATTCATTTTTGTGTCTTGCCATTTTATCAAAAACCAAAACTTGTATTTTTATCAAACTTGATTTTTCAATAGGAAATTTGATTTTCCTAAAACTTATAGAAATACAAAAACATGATATTTGAACATTATTAAGCATGATGCATATGGACATAGGTCCAATATACATTCACAAAATATATCACAGTTTTTGTTCTTTAATTTCAAAAATATGTTTTATACCAAAACAAAAAACTACATGAATAGGTACCTCAAACTAAGTTTGTATAAGTCATATAAGCATGTATGTATATAGAGCACATCTAATATACATATAAAACATGTAAACTTGTTTTGATCAAACTATTCATGAAAACCAAATCCAAATCATGAAATGTGTGTGTATGTGTACTTGAGCATATCAACTATACTAAACTTTACAAATGGATCTAAAACTCACAATATAAACTAGGATACCTAAGTCTTTTCTTGATGATCTCCATCGTCAAGTAGACTTGCTCCCAAACGCGTGATCCACCGAGTGCAAAGGAAAGATCTTGAAGCTTGAGCACCGGAATCACCATGATAAGCTTCTAAACTCCTCTTGTTGAAGCTATCACTAAACTAATATCTTGCTAATGATCTGAAACTTAAAATCACAAGATTATTAGTAAACATAACTACATGAGTTGATCATCATCAAAACTAGAGTGGAGGGCCTTTGGGCCAACAATCTCCCCCTTTTTGATGATGATAAAACTCATGGAGTTATATATGCATGGATTAAAGTTAAGCTTCAAAGAAGCTCCCCCTTAACTCATGCATAAACAAATAAACAATAAGTATGCAATGAATGACAATGCATATAAACATGGTGCTCTAGATACCAATGAAATATTCAAAATAAAACATGCTTCTAGGTACCAATTAAAACATCATATATGCAAAAATGTAAGCATGCATATATAAACTCTATAACTCAAAATCTTTCTCCCCCTTTTTGTCAATCATCAACAAAGGGGTAAAAACATAAAAACAAAATTTTTTTTTCGTCCCCTTTTTGTCAAAAACAAAAAGATCAAGAAGGGGTAATCAAAACAAATGTGATACCAATTTAAGATATGACAATAAAGTGCATATTGATACCAATTGAAATAAAATATATAAGCAATGTAAATCAAAAGTATATATTTTTCTTAAACAAAATTTTGAGATACCAATTAAAAACACTCAACATAAACATCTTGATATCATTAAGAGAAATATGTTCTTTTAAGCATATGATACCAATTTGAAACGATAATTTAACATAAAGTAAGGGAGTGGGAATCAAATACCAATTGAAGGACAAAATCAAGTTTTCTCCCCCTTTATGAAATACCAACTAAACATATGCATAAGCTTGTTAAAATACCAATTGAAAACAAATCAAGCATTAGAAATTTTTCAAGCTTAGCATAAAGATATATATGTATGAAAGTTAGATACCAATTAACATTGATATTCTTGAAAGAGTAAGCATACATATACAAAACATATATGAGTATACAAAAAGATCAAAATTGATATCAATTGAAAGTGTTCAATGATACCAATTGAAAGAATAGGGTCAAGTGTATATCTCATATTATAACGAAGAATACGAACTAGTTAAAATGAAAAGTTTTGTTAACTAGTACGAAATCCTTCAAGCAAGTAATAAATACAAATCATTTTTCATAAAATGAAATCCACATGATAATCAACACTCTAATCCAATTAAGCATAAAAATGTCTCATGAAAACAAAACATGAGCAAATAATAAATGTGAGTGTACAAGTCAAGTATGGAGATCACAATCATGAAAATTTGTTCAATTAAGTTCAATTATTCCTTTAAACAAGAAAACTAAAAATTAATATTATTTAATCTTCAAGGCATATGTATGTCTAATACAAACCAAAGTATACATACATATCCAAGATACAAACGAGTCCACAAGGATATATGCATGAAGGCACATGGCTCAAAAAGGATATTCATGTATATCTAATAGTTTGGACAAGGTAAACATATACATGAAGTTTAAATACCAATTCAAAGAAAACATGAAAAGCATGAAAAGTATGAAAATTTAGCTTTTCATTAAAACAATTTGATACCAATTCTTTTCAAGGTATATGTATGATTTGTCAACACAAGAAGTATACATACATATCCCTTGAACACACTTTGAGTCCATAATAGATATTTGCATGAAAGGCAAATGACTCAAGGGTATACATGTATATCTTCAAGTTTGGCAAAATACACATATACATGAAATGAAAACTCATAATCATAAAAACAAATACCAAAATGGAATACAAGTTTAAAATGTATGAATCATCAAAACTAGACTATACTAGCACATCTAATGGGAACAAACAAGCATTCAATCCCAAACATATATAGATTTATTTGTAGCCCATCATATGTACAAATATAAATCCTAGTCTTAATGAAAACTAACATCTAAACATATATTCAAAACATGAAGTATCAAAACAAACACGAATATTATTTTGCTATATAAAACAAGCAAAGATTCATCAAAAATTCTTTTATCAAACTTCTAGGTATATGTATGATTCATCCAAATTTAACAATATACATACATATCCCAATCGTAAACGAGTCTATTAAAAGTATTTGCATGAAGGCAAAAGACTCATGGGTATACATGTATATTTATTAGGTTTGAATTCAAAATACATATACATGAAGTAAAAGCATGAAAATAGGCATAGCAAGTACAAATGAAGGAATCATCAAAACTAGCTTATACGTGTGCATGTAGTGAATACAAATGAGCATGAAGTTCAATCATATATAAATTGATTTGTTCTCACTATGTGTACATGTATACATGCATGTTTTGATAAAATCTACATCTAAACTAGTTTATACCACATAAAGCATAAAACAAAAAAATCATCATGAGAAAACTAAAACATGATTACTATGTAAATTCACATGTATTAGATTCATGATGTACATTATAGCTAAACAAAAGGTGAGAACACTAAATATGGGTTCATATAAGCAAGTGTGTCTCAAATACTATACATGTATGTCAAGGATCTAATAAACATGGAATGAACATACTAATCCATAGACATCAAAAACATGCTATAAACATGAATATTGAAAGCATGTAAACAATAAATGAGGAGTTAGGATAGTTACCAAAACCGAAGAAGCAACTTTCCTTGTCTCCAAAACGTGGTGGTCCTCTCCACCAAATCTTCCCTTGAAAGTGATGCATCCAAATGATTTCCTTTAAGTCCGGAACGCATCCACTCCAAGGTGTCATCACTCTCACGTCATGTGAGAGCCCACACCTACATCAAAAACAATAGGAGGGGTGGTCTTTGGTACCCACATCTTGTTGGGTCCATGGGGGTTAGTCCCTTCCCTAACCCAAACAAATTTCTTTGCTAAATTTGAAACATTTAATCTATCATAACAAAATTTAGCAAGATGGCCTTTTCGGCCACAATGTGTACACATGAGCATACGTGTGATGGTGTCCGTGAGGAGCATGTGTATGCCGTGGAGGGTGTGCATGAAAAGATGGAACTTGTTTCTTACGAAACAAAGTTTCCAAACGTGTATGGTTCATGGCACATTGGCTCATAGTGGAGCCCAAACAATCTACTCTCTTCTTAAGCAAACAAATATCATCATTAATCTTAGAAGAAGTGGAGCATGCAATGGGTGAAGTGTGTGATACTACCCTAGCATGGCAAACATGTGCATCCATCTTATTTTGCAAAACAATATTTTTCTCTAAACAACATTTAAATCATTTGAAATAGAAATAATCTTATTTTTCAAGGCAACATTTTCTTTTAAAATAAAATCAACTTTCGAAGACAAATTTTCATTTTTCTTCAAAAGAGTTTCACAATTATTTTTAGATTTTAAAAATTCATTTTCTTTAAGTGCAAGATCAAGTTGAGATTTTAATGAATCCCTCTCATTAGCAATCTCCTCTTTCTCTTGCAAAACACAATCAAGTCTAGAATGCAAACATTTATTTTCTTTTTCAATTTCTAGACTTTCCTTTTTCAAAACTTTATATTTTTCTATTAATTTTTCATATACAATAGATAGTTCTTCATTTAAAGCATGGGGATCAAAATTATCACATGAAGAACTAGAGCAATCATCACTATCTAAGTGGGGTTCCGAATGTACCTCAAGGGAGTCATTCCCTTGGACCATGAAGCATTGTGAATCGGATTCTCCACTAGATTCCTCTTCTTGAATTTGCATTTGAAGCTCCGAGGTGGTGGTTGTTGTTGTCAATTTGTTCCACACTGCAAAGGCAGAATCAATGTTAGAAACACACATAAGATAATCTTTAGGTAATGTGCTTCTAATGGCCTCTAGGGCTTGTGCATTGGCCCCTATATGATTGCGATCACTAAGGAAGGATTCCTTGGTAATAGCAAGATAAACTTTATGACCTAGGGTTTGTAAATAAACGGTCATCCTAATCTTCCAAACATGAATGTTGGAAGGGTCATACATAGGTGGGGTCATGAAGGCCATGGTAAACTAAATGTGTGCAAACAAGCAAATGCAAACAAATAGATTAGGAAGCAAATGGATCTCACTCCTAGGATGTTAAGCCTAAGTATCAGGAGCACTAGCTCTGATACCAATTGAAAAAACACCTAGAGGGGGGAGGGAGTGAATAGGTGTTAGTGCTAATCTAAAACTAAATGCAAAACTAAGTGCGCTAAAAGCGGAAGCTAATGCAAATTATGCACAAACTAATACAATACAACAAGTGTAGCCGAATTCCCCTTGCGAGGCTCTGGACTAACTCCCCTTGATTCCCTTTGAAATGGGTTGAGGTGCTATGTGAAGCTCTTGTTGGATGAGTATAAGTTAGGCACACACACAAAAGCTATCCAAGCAATGTGCACACACAATCAAGCCAAGCAATCAAGGATATAGCAATATGGATTATGCAAGGCACAACACAAGCAAATAAATATGACAAGATGAATTATGCTCAACACAAGCAAATATGATATGAATGAAGTATGATGCTTTGCACAATATAAATGAGAGAGAGTTAGAGAGACAATGGATCAATCGCAAAGACCAAGATATGTTTCGAGGTTCGAGCACCTTGCTCTACATCCCCGCCTACACCACCGTGTAGGATTTCCAATCCACTATCTCCCACCGAGAGAACCTCTACCGAAGAGGATTTGTTACAACACTAGGAGTACCAAACTCCTCTCTCAAACAACAACCTCCACCGAGGTCAACAACCAACCAACAACCACCTCTACCGAAGAGGCTCACAACCAACACAATCACCTCTACCTAAGAGGGATCCAAACCAATACCACTCCGATCACCTCTACCGAAGAGGGATTCACAAAAGCAAGGAGGGTTTACAATAAGTGGTTACAAAGACCACAAACACAATCTTTCTTTCTTTTCTCTTTTCTTTTTCCACAAAAACAAGATCCTAATAGATTAGGATAGGTGATAGCTCAAGTGTGGAAACAAGGTGTTTTTGGAAACCAGCAACAAAGAAAATCTACTTGGGAAATCACTTGTAAATGATAGAAAACGAAAAAACAAAACAATCTCCCAAAACCCTAGCTTTCTTTGATTTTCCAAAAACCCAAAAACAAATAAGATGAAATCTTTTTGACTTAAAAACTCTTTTAAAACTCTTTTAAACACTAGAGAAAGTCTGGAATTTTTCTCCTTGAAAACCTTAGCCAAAATCCCAAAGAGATGGGGTTTATATAGGCCAAAATAGAAACTAGCCGTTAGAGCTGAGCTGGCAGCTCTGACAGGCAACGGTCGACCGGTCGGTCGACCGTCCAACGGTCATATTTTGACCCGTTGGAGCTACCGGTCGACCGCCCGGTCGACCCAAACAAACAGAGAGCAGAACTCTCTGCAGCGGTCGACCGTCCGGTCGACCGGACCACTGTGCTGCCAGACGTGCACAAGTCTGTGCACGTCGGTCGACCCGTGCGGTCGACCGTCCCTTGGTGCGGTCGACCGTCCCGGTCGACCGACCAGCCAGTCAGCACAAAAAAGTAAGATCAGAAAATTTGGGAAAAATATTTTATAAAAATCTTTTATCTTTTTCTGAAAATTCTATAAAACTTGTTTTAACATTTTATATTGAAACATAAACATGTGATAAAAATTTTCAAGACATATATCAATCATATCAATTCATTTTTGTGTCTTGCCAATTTTATCAAAACCAAAACTTATATTTTTATCAAACTTGATTTTTCAATAGGAAATCTGATTTTCCTAAAACTTATAGAAATACAAAAACATGATATTTGAACATTATTAAGCATGATGCATATGGACATAGGTCCAATATACATTCACAAAATATATCACAGTTTTTGTTCTTTAATTTCAAAAATATGTTTTATACCAAAACAAAAAACTACATGAATAGGTACGTCAAACTAAGTTTGTATAAGTCATATAAGCATGTATGTATATAGAGCACATCTAATATACATATAAAACATGTAAACTTATTTTGATCAAACTATTCATGAAAACCAAAATTCAAATCATGAAATGTGTGTGTATGTGTACTTGAGCATATCAACTATACTAAACTTTACAAATGGATCTAAAACTCACAATCTAAACTAGGATACCTAAGTCTTTTCTTGATGATCTCCATCGTCAAGTAGACTTGCTCCCAAACGCGTGATCCACCGAGTGCAAAGGAAAGATCTTGAAGCTTGAGCACCGCAATCACCATGATAAGCTTCTAAACTCCTCTTGTTGAAGCTATCACCAAACTAATATCTTGCTAATGATCTGAAACTTAAAATCACAAGATTATTAGTAAACATAACTACATGAGTTGATCATCATCAAAACTAGAGTGGAGGGCCTTTGGGCCAACAGAGGACACTTGGTCCAATCTTGCCTCCAAGGAATATGATGCTAATTCAAAGGCTCACAATGCCTTATTTTCAGCATTGAATGAGGATGACACTACACGAGTCATTCATTGTAAATCTGCCAATGAGATTTGGCAATACTTATTGGTCACTCATGTGGGAACATCACAAGTCAAGAGAGGTAAAATTGATCTCTTGCGTTCCCAATATGAAAGGTTTAACATGCATGAAAATGAGTCTATTGATGATATGATTACGAAGTTTACTAAAATAACTAATGGTCTTATTTCTCTAGGTGATGAAATCAACAATGATTAAAAGGTCCGAAAGGTCATTCGCGCACTTCCACCGTCTTGGGAATTCAAAGCTACCACATTGAAGGAGTTGAATGATAAAGATGAGATGGAGCTCATTGGTCTTATCGGAAACCTTAAGACCCATGAGATGGAGAAAAAGGCAAGAGAAGAGATGGCGCCACAAAAGAAGAAGACTATCGCTTTCAAGTCTACTCCTGCCATCTCCGATGATGAAGAAGAAGAAGAAGATGATGAAAAGCTATCTCTCCTCGTAAGAAATGTAAGAAGAATATACAACAAGGAAAAATGCAACCATAGGAGATGAAGGCAATGAAAGGAGGAAAAGAAAATCATCTGCTTCAACTGTCGGAAACTCGGACATATCATGGCCGAATGTCCAGATTTCAGAAAGAAGATATCTTCTTCATCAATAAAAAGAAGCCATTTATGAAGAATGCTCTCAAAGCGACTTGGGATTCAGAAAGTGAATCCGAAGAGGAGGTGGACACTGCAAACGTGTGTTTTATGACAAACACACCCAAGGTATATTCTAAACCATTTTTTGATGATAGTAGAGTAACTCAAGATGATTTATTAAATGTTTTTGTAGAACTTTCAGATAATTATGATTCTTTAAAGAAAAATTGTCTAACAATGAAAAAGGAAAATGAAGTTCTTCAAAACAAAGTTATTATTCTTTCCAAAGAAAAAGATGATTTGTCTTCCACTCTTTTATCAACACAAAAGGATTTTGATGCATAAAAGGTTTCATGTAAGGCTAAGTTTCCCACGATTGATGAAAATGAAATTCTATCTTAAAAGCTAAAATCAACAATTTGAAAAATATTTTAAAGAAATGTGAGTTCAACAAAGCTAAATTAGAAGACATGTTTTCAAAGAAAAATGCTTCAAAGAAACACATTCATGCTGCACATGCTCACACTTCTAAAACACACACCAAGCATGTTCATACACCACATGTTCACCACGCTCATAAACTACATGTTCATCATGCACATCATGCTTTCAAGCATGGAGATTTTATAAATGTACTTATTGTGGCTGAAATGGTCATCTAGCTAAATTTTGTTATGATCGTATAAATGGTACCAATAATCATGTTTGGGTTTGAAGTACTAACGTCATAGGACTCAAAAAAATATGGGTACCAAACTTCATTATTTGATATAGGTACACACCAAGACTCCAAGACGTAGGGAGCGGTGGTACCTTGATAGTGGTTGTTCAAGGCACATGACATGGGACATCAATAATTTTATAACCCTATCAAGGCACGTTGAAGGTGACACCGTCACCTTCGGAGATGATTTCAAGGGCAACATCATCGATATAGGTACATCAAGATTGGTGCATCTCCTTTAATTGAAAATGTTGTTTTAATTGATGGTCTTAACATAATCTACTTAGTATTAGTTAACTATGTGATCGTGATTTCAAAGTTGTTTTTGATGAATCTTCTTGTAACAATTTTGATTGTAAAGCCAATGATTGTATTCTCATCGAATTTCGTGAAAATAATGTTTATATTATTAATATGTATAATCTAGATTGCAAAACTAAATATTTAAATGCTTTTAATGAGGATTCATGGTTATGGCACAGAAGATTAGGCCATGTATCTTTTGATCATCTTTCTGGAATCAATTCTAAGAAATCGGTGAAGGGTATTCCTTTCTTGATGTTTGAGAAGGACTGCATTTGTGATGCGTGCCAACTTGGGAAACAAACCAAGTCCTCTTTCAAACCAATTAAGGATATCATGACATCTAGGCCATTAGAATTGATCCACATAGATTTGTTTGGTCCTACTAAAACTAAAAGTTTAAATGAAAATCGCTATGTTTTTGTTTTAGTTGATGATTTTTTCTGTTTTACATGGATTTTCTTTTTAGAACATAAAGATTAAGCTTTTTTGCATTTTAATGTTTGTCGAAAAAGGGTTGAAAAGAAAAAGGTTTTTCGATTTTGCACATAAGTAGTGATAGAGGTGGTGAGTTAATCAACCAATCCTTTATTACTTATTGCAAAGAAAATGGAATTAAACATGAGTTGTCATGTCCTAGAACTCCACAACAAAATGGAGTCGTTAAAAGGAAGAATCGTACTCTTCAAGAAATGGCTAGGACTATGATTAGTGAATACGGGCTCCCTCAATACTTATGGTCCAAGGCCGTAAACACCGCATGCTATATATCTAACAGAATTTATTTTTGTAAAATTTTTTCCAAAACTTCTTTTGAAATCTATTATTCAAGAAAACCAAATGTTTCGTATCTTAGAGTTTTTGGATGCAAATGTTTTGTTTTGAACATCAAACATAAGTTGGGTAAATTTGATGCTAAGGCTTTTGAAGTAGTTTTTGTTGGTTATTCTAATACTAGCAAAGCTTATAGGGTGTTCAATAAATCATCTCTAACAATTGAAGAATCTATGCATGTTAAGTTTGAAGAATCTGATACTTTTGTTAAGAATGTTATAGAGATTGACACTTTAGGTAAAGATAGAGAGAAAGTATCCTTGAAGGACTCACTCACCAAAGAGGACAAGCAAAAACTTAATGGTGAAGTTCAAGAGGATGAAGTGGAACCATCTCAACCACTTTCAAAAGATTGAAGATATGCTACAAGTCATCCCAAAGATCTCATCATAGGTGATGTATCAAAAAGGGTATCTACTCGCTCCAAACTCCATGATTTGTGTTGTCATTATGCTTTCATTTCTCATATTGAACCCAAAAATATTCTCGAAGCCGAGGGCAACTCATATCGGTCGCTTGCAATGCAAGAAGAGCTCAATCAGTTTAAGCGCAACCAAGTTTGGCATCTCGTTCCTAGACCCCGTGATAGACCAACGATTGGTACTAAATAAATTTTTAGGAACAAGTTAGATAAGTCGAGGAATGTTGTTAGGAATAAGGCTAGATTAGTGGCCCAAGGTTTCACCCAAATCGAAGGAATCGATTTTGAGGAAACCTTTGCACCCGTAGCACTGCTCGAAGCTATACGGATCGCGCTTGCTTTTGCTTCTTATAAAAATTCTAATCTTTTTCAAATAGATGTTAAAAGCACATTTTTAAATGGTTTTATTGAAAATGAAGTATATGTTGAACAACTCCCTGGGTTTGTTGATCGTATGAAAGATCACCTAGAGGGGGGTGAATAGGTGATTATGCTAATCTAGTCAACTCAATGCGGAATTTAAAAACTTAATGCGATACACTCAAGTGCAATCAACAAATGATGCACACACAACCAAGCCAAGCAAATATGAATGCACAATATGAAGGTTGCAAGGCACAAAGTAAAGAGAGAGATAGAGAGAGAGTCAATGGATCAAGTGCAAACAACAAGATATGTTACGAGGTTCGAGCACCCAGCTCTACATCCCCGCCTTCGACACACGAAGGATTTCTAATCCACTAGCTAGTCCACAAAGAACTCTCACAAGGAGTACCCAACTCCTCTCTTTACAACCACAACCTCCTCCTTGAGGCAAGCTCCAATCCAACAAAACAATCACCTCACAACTTGAGGGATTAGCACAAAGCAAACACAAGGATCACCTCACAACTTGAGGGATACAACCCAATGGCACAACTTCCTCAACACAATGAGGGCAAGGCACAAAGCAAAGATTGGGTTTTTAACTTGGTGGTCTAAACAACAACCACAAACACTTCTTTCTCCCACACAAAGATCCTATAGAAAAGATAGTAGATTTTAGCTCAACTGTAGAGAAAACCAATGGGATTGAAATAAAAAATCACAAAGAAAATCCTTGGAAAAAACTGAAACCAAGATATAGAAGATGAATCAAACTCTTTTCCCAAAAACCCTTTTCTTTGAATTTCCAAACCCTAGCAAAAACACCAAAATGATTGTTCAATTTGAATTCAAAAACTTCTTTTGATTGCTGTGAAACACCAGAGAGTAGGGAAAAATTCGCACAAAAAATCTTGGAGAAAAACTCTTTCCAATGGGGTATTTATAGACCCCAGAAAAATATAGTCGTTGGCAGCAGAAATGCCAGAAATACACTGCCGGTCGACCGGTCCGGTCGACCGTCCAACGGTTAATTTTTGTCCGTTGGCAGCTACCGGTCGACCACCCGGTCGACCCAAACAAACAGAGAGCTCTGCTCTCTGACCCGGTCGACCCGGACGGTCGACCGTCCCATGTCTGCCAAACGTGCACAAATCTGTGCACGCCGGTCGACCGACTCGGTCGACCGACTTCAGCCAAGTCGACTTGGTCAGAAGACTAGTCGACTAGTGAAGCCTGGAACAGAAAACTGGATTAGAAACATGTTTAAAAATTCTTTTATCTTTTCTAAAACTCACCAAAAATAGTTTTATCATTTTGTATTGATATATAAATATGTGGTAAAAAGTTTAGCTCAAATATCAATCAATATGAACTATTTTTGTGTCTTATCATTTTTACCAAAAACCAAAAACTGTATTTTCTAAAACTTGGATTTTGAATAGAAAATACGTTTTGTCCAAAACTCTTCCAAATACAAAAACATGAAACGTGTGTGTTGTGAACTTGAGCATTATCATACTATTCTAATCTTTACAATTTGGATCTAAACACAAAACTAAACTATGGTACCGAAGTCTTCTTGTAGAGCGCAAACTCCAAGCCGACTCGATCCAAAACTCCTTGATCCACCGAGCAAGTGCTATATATGATCTTTGACGCTCGGGCTCTTGAATCAACATGTGAAAGCTTCCAAATCATCTTGTTGAAGCTAATCACCAACTAATAACTTGATTAATGATCTGAAACTAAAATCACAAGATTATTAGTACACATAACTACATGAGTTAATCATCATCAAAACTAGGGTGGAAGGCCTTTGGGCCAACAATCTCCCCTTTTTTGATGATGACAAAACTCATGGAGTTATATATGCATGGATTAAAGTTAAGCTTCATAGAAGCTCCCCCTTAACTCATGCATAGCCAAATAAACATAATGAATATGCAATGAAGGTTCTTAAACATGAATCATGAAATATGCATATCTATGCATAAACAATAAAGGGTTCTAGATACCAATGAAATGTTCAAAAACAAAACATGCTCTAGATACCAATTCAACAAAACATGCTCTAGATACCAATTCCAATGAAATGTTTAAAACAAAACATACTCTAGACACCAATTACACTCTAGATACCAATTACAAAACATCCAATTACAAAACATGCTTTAGATACCAATTAAAACTTTAGATACCAATTAAAATTAAACTAAATTAAACTTAATATATGCAAAACAAAACATGCATATATAAACCCAAATTCTTCTCCCCCTTTTTGTCAATCATCAACAAAGGGGTAAAAACCAAAACAAAACAAAATCTTCTTTCTTTTTATACAAGGAATCAATCTTTAATAAGGGGTAAAAGCAAGACCAATATCAATTGAAAAATCAATTAAATATTTCTCCCCCTTTTTGTTCGAAACAATGAATCAAAAAAAAAAATAGTATTTTCCCCTTTTTGTCTAAAACAAAAACAAAGTCAATAAGGGGTGACAATCAATTAGGATATCAATTGAAAATATGTCAATGAAGCATCTTGATACCAGTTGTAAATATTTTTCATTTAGAACATATGATACCAATTTGAAATTTTCAATCATAAAGTAAGGGAGTGGGAATCAAATACCAATTGAAAAACAAAATCAAATTTTCTCCCCCTTTATGAAATACAAACTAAAACGATGTTCACTTTTATTTTAACAAGACTAAGCATTGTTTTTTTTAAAAAAAAAATTGAAACAAACATATACATGTATGAAAAAATAGATACCAATAGAAATTGATATTCTTAGAAATGAAAGCATACATACATACAAAATATATATGAGTATACAAGAGATGTCAAGATTGATACCAATTGAAAGAGTTCAATGATACCAATTGAAATAACAATAATATCAAATGTATATCTCATATAACTACCTCCCAATCATGGTTCAAGTTTTAAATGATTTTCATTATGAAGCATACATGAACATGATCTCCCATCCATCCTCCCAGTGAAGGTAGGGGTTTTCAAAAATAGATTTGAAAATGTAGTATATTTGAAAATCTCTACCATAGTGAAGAATACGAACTAGTTATAGGAAAAACTTTTAAAACTAGTACGAAATCCTTCAAGTAAGGAATAAAACAAAATTGTTTTTCATGAAACACATGTAAATCACATGATCACTAAACACTCAAAGTCCATAAAGCTCATTCAAATTCTCATGAAAACAAATCATGAGTAAACTAATAAAGTGAGTGTACAAGTATAATGTGACACATATCAATCATGAAAATATTCAATTAGGCTTATATGAAATTCCTTGAAAACCTGAAATTCATCTAAGATGTGAAATCACCAATTGAAATCATCTTAAAAACATGAAATTCATCCAAATGATTTAAACTTCAAGCATATGTATGTCATGTACAAACTAAAGTATACATACATATCCTAAACATAATGAGTCCATATATATAAATTTGCATGAAAGGCAAATGACTCAAAGGGTATACATGTATATTTTTAAGTTTGGCAATAGAAACATATACATGAAATGAAAAGTCATACACATAAAACAAATCCAAAAATAGGAATACGAGTTTAAAATGCATGAATCATCAAAACTAGGCTATACTAACACATTTAATGGGTACAAATAAGCATCCAAGCATAAACATATATAAAGATTTATTTGTGTCCCACTACATATGCAAGTATAAATTCTAGTCTTAATGAAAACTAACATCTAAACAAGTAATCAAATCATTAAGCATAAAACGGGATACAAATCAATCATGAAAGACATAAAAATGATCAAGAAGAACATCCACATGCTATTAGAATCAAGAAATACATAATAGCCTATAAACATCAAAACATATGGTAAAATTAGAAATCATACAACACATCACCATTGTTAAGCTATTACAACACAAGTTATTTATCAAAACATGAATCATTAAAACAAAGGTCATAGTCAACCATATGATTAGCATTACAAAGACATGAGCATTAGAACTATGATTAACATGATAGCTAAAACACAAGGAGAACACAAAATATGGGTCCATACTAAACATGGGTGTCTCAACAACTAATCATGTAAAGCATAAGTCTAATAGACATGGCAAACATCATACTAATCATGATACAATAAAACATGATTCAATAAAACGAAAATCATAAACATCATAAACATCCAAATGGTCATAATGCATATGCATGTGCATTAGATCTAGGGCATACATGTTAGTTTAAACAATGTAAGAACACTAAATATAGATCCATATAAGACATGGTGCTCAAGTAACTAAACATGTATAACACTATTCTAATAAGCATGGCATAGGCATAATGAATAACAAAACATGACAAGCTATAAATAGATAAACAAGATAAGCATGCAAATAAAAATGGGAGTTAGAGAATGATACCAAAACCGATGAAGGTGCATCTCTAATTCTCCAAACCACGGTGGTCCTCCCACCAAATCTCCTTGAGAGTGAAGCATCCAAATGGTTCTCTTTTAAGCTTAGAATGCATCCACCTCAAGGCACCAATACTCTCACGTGATGCGAGAGTTCCCACCTACATCAAAAAGCATAGAGGTAGTCTTTGGTACCCATTTTCTTTTGGGTCCATAGGGGTTAGTTTCTTTTCTCACCCAAACAAAATTAGTTGCTAAATTTCATGATAAACACGATCATAACAAAATCTAGCAAGGTGGCCTTTCGACCACAATGTGTACATGTGTACACATGAGCATACGTGTAATGGTGATGACCGTGGAAGCATGTGTATGCCGTGTAGGGTGTGCATGCAAAGATGGACCTTGTTTCTTGAGAACCAAGGTTTCCAAACGTGAATGATTCAATGTGCATTGGCTCAAGGTGGAGCCCAAACATTCAACACTTTTCTTCAAAATATTAATATCATTTTCAATAGTGGAAGATAAAGTGGAGCATGCAATAGGTGTGCTAGAAGAAGAAGAAGTTATACTAGCATGGCACACATGAGAATCAATATCAATTTTCAAAGATTCATTTTTCTTCAAAACCAAATTCAATTCTTTTGTAATTGAATCAATTTTATTTTTCAAAACAAGGTTATCTTTTAAAACAAAATCCAATTTAGAAGATAAAACCTCATTGTTTTTCATAACATCATTACAATCATTTTTATTTTTCAAAATATCAATCTCATTAAGGGCAAGGTCTAGTTGAGATCTTAGTGAGTCACGTTCACTAGTGATCTCTTCCTTCTCTTGCAAATTGATTCAAAATTAGAACACAAATCCTTTAATTCATTTTTCAAAACAAGGTTGTCCTCTTTCAAAAGATTGTTTTTTTCTATAAAATTTTCAAGCTTTTGAGCAAGTTCCAAATTTAAAGTTTGAACTTCAAAATAACCATGGCAATAGGAACTAGAGCTATCATCTATTTGAGAATCCGATTGTACCTCAAGGGAGTTATTCCCTTGGACCATTAGGCAACGCTCTTCGGACTTTTCTCTCTTAGACCTCCTCATCTTGTTGATAATCTTTGGAAGCTCGGGAGACGTCAATAAGCTCCAAACTGCAAAAGCCGAGTCATAACGATCAAACACCGGTAAAAGATGTTCACTAAGAGATGCTCTAAGTGTTCTAAGTGCTAATGCATTTGCCTTCTTATGCTTGCTACTATTGGGGAATGATTCCATAGTGGAGGCTTGATAAACTAGATGTCCTAGTCTTTTCAAATGGCTACTCATATTGGCCTTCCAAACATCAAGTCTAATATGGTCAAACATAGGAGGGATATCCATGAGAGCAAACTAAATGTGTGCAAATGAATAATGCAAATGAAGATTAGCAAACCAAGATCTCACTCCTAAGTGGTTAAACCTAAATATCAGGAGCGCTAGCTCTGATACCAATTGAAAGATCACCTAGAGGGGGTGAATAGGTGATTATGCTAATCTAGTCAACTCAATGCGGAATTTAAAAACTTAATGCAATACACTCAAGTGCAATCAACAAATGATGCAGACACAACCAAGCCAAGCAAATATGAATGCACAATATGAAAGGTTGCAAGGCACAAAGTAAAGAGAGAGATAGAGAGAGAGTCAATGGATCAAGCGCAAACAACAAGATATGTTACGAGGTTCGAACACCCAGCTCTACATCCCCGCCTTCGACACACGAAGGATTTTCAATCCACTAGCTAGTCCACAAAGAACTCTCACAAGGAGTACCTAACTCCTCTCTTTACAACCACAACCTCCTCCTTGAGGCAAGCTCCAATCCAACAAAACAATCACCTCACAACTTGAGGGATTAGCATAAAGCAAACACAAGGATCACCTCACAACTTGAGGGATACAACCCAATGGCACAACTTCCTCAACAGAATGAGGGCAAGGCACAAAGCAAAGATTGAGTTTTTAACTTGGTGGTCTAAACAACAACCACAAACAACTTCTTTCTCCCACAAAAGATCCTATAAAAAAGATAGTAGATTTTAGCTCAAGTGTGGAGAAAACCAATGGGATGGAAATAAAAAATCACAAAGAAAATATTTGGAAAAAACTGAAACCAAGATATAGAAGATGAATCAAACTCTTTTTCCCAAAAACCCTTTTCTTTGAATTTCCAAACCCTAGCAAAAACACCAAAATGATTGTTCAATTTGAATCCAAAAACTTCTTTTGATTGCTGTGAAAACACCAGAGAGTAGGGAAAAATTCGCACAAAAAATCTTGGAGAAAAACTCTTTCAAATGGGGTATTTATAGACCCCAGAAAAATATAGCCGTTGGCAGCAGAAATGCCAGAAATACACTGTCGGTCGACCGGTCCGGTCGACCGTCCAACGGTCAATTTTTGTCCGTTGGCAGCTACCGGTCGACCGCCCCGGTCGACCCAAACAAACAGAGAGCTCTGCTCTCTGACCCGGTCGACCCGGACGGTCGACCGTCCCATGTCTGCCAAACGTGCACAAATCTGTGCACGCCGGTCGACCGACCGTCGACCGACTTCAGCCAAGTCGATTTGGTCAGAAGACTAGTCGACTGGTGAAGCCTGGAACAGAAAACTGGGTTAGAAACATGTTTAAAATTCTTTTATCTTTTCTAAAACTCACCAAAAATAGTTTTATCATTTTGTATTGATATATAAACATGTGGTAAAAAGTTTAGCTCAAATATCAATCAATATGAACTATTTTTGTGTCTTATCATTTTACCAAAAATCAAAAACTGTAATTTCTAAAACTTAGATTTTGAATAGAAAATACGTTTTGTCCAAAACTCTTCCAAATACAAAAACATGAAACGTGTGTGTTGTGAACTTGAGCATTATCATACTATTCTAATCTTTACAATTTGGATCTAAACACAAAACTAAACTATGGTACTGAAGTCTTCTTGTAGAGCGCAAACTCCAAGCCGACTCGATCCAAAAACTCCTTGATCCACCGAGCAAGTGCTATATATGATCTTTGACGCTCGGGCTCTTGAATCAACATGTGAAAGCTTCCAAATCATCTTGTTGAAGCTAATCACCAACTAATAACTTGATTAATGATCTGAAACTAAAATCACAAGATTATTAGTACACATAACTACATGAGTTAATCATCATCAAAACTAGGGTGGACGGCCTTTGGGCCAACATCGTATACATCCAAATTTTGTTTTCAAACTAGATAAAGCTTTGTATGGTTTAAAACAAGCTCTTAGAGCTTGGTATGAAAGACTTTCAACATTTCTTCTTTCAAATGATTTTTTTAAAGGTAAAGTAGATACTACTTTGTTTACTAAGCATGTTGATAGTGACAATCGTATTGTTCAAATTTATATTGATGATATAATTTTTAGATCTACTAACGAAATACTTTGCAAAGAGTCTGAATCATGTATGCGGAATGAGTTTGAAATGTCTATGATGGGAGAGCTAAACTACTTCCTTGGACTCCAAATCACGCAAAAGAGTGATGGGATCTCTATAAGTCAAGTCAAGTACACAAAGGAACTCATAAAGAAATTCAGACTTGAAGGGACAAAAACTAGCAAAACTCCCATGGCTACCATAACGAAACTTGACAAGGATGAATAAGGTAAAAGCGTAGACATAAAACTTTATAGAAGCATGATTGGTAGTTTGTTGTATTTAACGGATAGTAGGCCGGATATTATGTCTACTGTTTGACTTTGTGCTACATTCCAATCTTGTCCTAAAAAGTCCCACTTGATTGCGGTAAAACGCGTTATTCGATACCTTAAGGGCACTATTGGAATGGGTCTATAGTATCCGAAGACCGGACAATTTTCAGTGAACAGTTTTTTCGGATGCAGACTATGCAGGTTGTAGAGTGGATAGGAAGAGTACAAGTGGAACATGTCAGTTTTTAAGAAATTGTCTTGTTTCATGGTCTTCCAAGAAACAAAATTCTGTAGCCCTCTCAACCACCGAGACAGAGTATGTTGCAGCTGGGGCTTATTGTGCACAAGTCCTTTGGATAAAACATACTCTCCTTGATTATGATTTGCATTATGACCATGTTAAAATATTTTGGGATAATACTAGTACTATTCATATGACTAAAAATACAAATCAACATATTAAGATTAAGCACATAGAGATTCGATATCACTTTCTTAGAGATCATTATGAGAAAGGTGATATTAAAATTGATTATGTTTCTACTAAGTTTCAACTTGCAGATATTTTTACTAAACCACTTGATTTTAACAGATTTTCTTTTATGTGGTGAACTAAATGTTTATTATTGATTGATGAGTTTTTATGCTTGTTTACCCTTTTTGATGTATGACAAAAAGGGGAGAAGTATGGAAGTATATGTTTGTTTTGATGTTTATCTCATATATGTTTTCATGTTTTGATGTTTATCTTTATATATGTTTCATGTTTTATACTTAATAATAGAGCATCATTTGAGGGAGAGCTTTGACCTCCTTCCTATATTTTTTTTATAGCTTATATGTTTTGTCATCATCAAAAGGGCGACCCCGAGTCATGTGTTTTGATATTTATCTTTATATATGTTTCATGTTTTGTACTTAATAATAGAGCATCATTTAAGGGAAAGCTTTTATCTCCTTCCTATATTTTGTTTTATACCTTATATGTTTTGTCATCATCAAAAAGGGGGAGATTGTTGGCCCAAAGGTCACAATACTTGGGTCATGCGTTTTGATGATAACAAATCATATAAACGCTATTTGGTACTAATAGAAATTCAAGAATGAATTTCAGGTTGGTACAGGTATTGATGGCTCAATTCTCTAGCATAGGATATTAGGCACTAGCTCAACACTGCTCAACATCAAATTTTCAGAGATGCCTGCTTGTAGACTCATCTTGAAGATAGTTTCTTTTTGTTAAAGATTAGTATATATGTTTGAAGCTTAAAAATACACACATACTAAAATGCACATTTTTCAAAAGTATAATTTTGTTTCTTAAATTTTCTAAAATATTTTTATCAAGTTTAGAACTTATATCTAGTAGCTTTATATGTTTCCTATCTTCCAAAATCCAAACAAAAATATTTCAAAATTTTATATATCTTCAAAAAGAATTTTCAAATCTGTTTTGGCCTAGGTCGGTCAACCGGGTGGTCGAACGTGCCTATTACAGGCCAAAACTGTCGACCACTCGGTCGACCGGAGTTCTGGCAATTGGGGTGTGTACGTTGTGCACGTTCCTGGTCGACCGGGCAGTCGACCAGTCCTCATTGCGGTCGACCGGGCAGTCGACCGCCTGTAAGCAAGTTTAGCCTCGGTTTGTCACGGTCGACCGACTAGTCTACCGGGAAGAGCTAAAAGTCAAAATTTTAAATAGTCCGGTCGACCGTGAGTCTGCTATTTTGGCAGATACAGCTAGTTTTTGAAATCTGTTTTAAAACGCGTTTTGATTTTAAAAAAATGTGGTTTGCTGAATTGAGGATCAATTTCTTTCTCTTTTGTTCAGATAAAAAGTTTTCTAAGTTACTCTTCCTAAAACCTATATAAAGGGTTCATTAGGGTAGAGGCTTTCACAACAACAATTTAAAAGATGCAAAGTTTTGTGCTTTCTTGAGAAAAAAATTTTTGTTTCAGATTTTGTGCTTTTATTCTCTGAAATTCTCTTTAAATTTTGGTTCTTAAAATCACTCTTCTGTTTTTAAATTTTACTTACAAAATCTTGTGCTTTAATCTTACATATAATTCTCTATGGTTTTATAAAGAAATGTTTTCAAGAGAGAGTTTGTGGTCTTTTGATCACCCAGTGCTTATTGTATTGTTGCTAGCTACCTCTGGATTAGAAGAGTATGCTGGGGAGTTGTGTCCTCCATAGTGGTTGTAATTCCTTTGGTAGAAGTTCTAGTGGATTGAAAATTCTTTACGATGGTGAAGGCGGGACATAGAGCGGTGACTTGAACCTCAAAACAAATCTCTTTGTTTGCGATTGATTGACTTGTCTATCTTATCTACTTTATATTCATTCATGCATTGTCGATCTATACTCTTATAACAAGATTACATTGAGCACATCAAACTCTTTTCTAGAGGAATCAAGAGGAAGAAGTTCAGAACCCTTCACGGGGTATACGACTTTTAATCTTACTTTGAGTGATCATTTCTATCATCTCATTTTTATTTTGCATTGAATATTGATTTGATTAGCCTTACACCTATTCACCCCCCTCTAGGTATAATTTCAATAGTGAATGTGCATACGTATATATTTGATAATTGTGTATGTAGTATTTATTTATGCATACTGATGTCTAACTGTATGCATGCATGTCATTTATTATATAATTATATATATATATATATATATATATATATATATATATATATATATGTATATGTGTATATATATGAATATGTGTGTGTGTGTGTGTGTATCAGAGAAGGGACGGGGTTGAAGCGGAGGTATCAAATGAGAGTGTTATTATTATTTAATATATTAGAGGAAGGGGCTGGGCGGAGGTGATGGAAGGGGAATATTGTTATTATTTAATATATTAAAAGAAGGGATCGTGTTGAACCGGAGGTGATTTAAGGGAAGTATTGTTATTAATTTTAATTGAAGTATGTTGGACACAAATTTTTGATGTTTCGATTTTACTTGGCCAATTAACATCATGCACGAATATTATTTTATGACATCCGGTATATGGATGTAGTTGTTTACGACATCAGATATATGAATGCGATTATTCATGATATCCAGTATATGGATGTGGTTGTGTATGACATCTGGTATATGAATGTGTTTGTTTGTGACATTCATTATATAGATATGGTTTTGTGTGATTTATCAGCATGAATGTATGGTTATAATTGGATACTATCATGAGTGGTATGTGATATCCGTGTGTCGTGCATCTTATATGTATATCGAAAGAACAAAAAATGAACTATAAACTATTATAAAAGTAAAATTTTATGTTTCAGGAGATGTGGTTGGGACCGTTACACATTACCATGATTGTTAGTCGATATATAGAAATATGATTAAGTAATCGGTGTATCACCAGATTTGTGGATTTATATCTGAACATATCAGCATAATTATATACCACCACAGTAGGTAATAATTAAGAATGCGATATGATGTACATATACAAAACAAACTCGGTAATACACTGAAAGCAAGCTGAAGTAATTGAAATACTATAATATTTAGAAATAAGTGGATAAGTGTAGTACATAGGTGAGAAAGATATATAATTAAAAAGACTAAACTATTGTAAGTGTGACTTGTGTGTTACCACAGATGGTGAATGATATACTAGTATGACATAAAGTATAATCGTATGTCATATGTAAAACTCGAATATGTTATAAACTTAAAATACGTGAGATATTGATAAGTATATTGGTCAACCACCAGGTTAACATAAGAGACAGACAACCAACTTAGGTGTGAATAACACAAGATATAATATATTGAAGAAAAAATATCAGATAAAAAAAATCAATGACTTATTAAGCTGGACGTCTATCATAAGAAAGAAGATAAATTGAGATTTTTCTCTAAATTGCTTATCTGCATTATACTTGAGTAAAAATGAATTAAATTCTAGACTTGATTTTTTCTGACTTTACTCACTGAGCTGTTGAGCTCACTCTACATCAGGTTGATGTCTTTTAGATCCTACGTAAAGCTTTGAGATGCCTAGATGGAAGGCTAAAAGACTTACTTGTTGATCAGTTATTTTAAGTTCTGTAATGTTTTCCTTTTGTGTGTTGATATAACTTATGGAACCCTATATGTATTTAGGCATGAACTAGTATATGATAAATCTAGGAAGATGGATATGGGTTGTGTTGTATTTGTTGACCCAAAACTTGATTTTTGCCCCTAACTATTTGAGGTGATTAAATATATAAATATTAGTTCTAGTTTCACCTTGAAATGGAATTAAAAATAGGGGAAATCAAGCCAAAATGATATTTTATATTGCATGAGATATTGTATATTGATAACTAGGCTAATGTTAGCCGAAATCTGAATTAATGCTGCCAAAATTTTTAGAGATTATTTAAATAATTAAGTGTAATAGTTTATAATTATGATAATGAATGTGATTAAAACTGAGACTAGTACAAGGCTCTTTTTTATACAATACACTCATTATAAATCTATATATGGAGAAGATGTTAAGCTCCCCTTGCATATAGACAATACATGCACAAATAAAATTGTATGTAATACACGTGTGTAGAAATTGAAGTCAATTGAAATCAATTTAAATCAATTGAAATCAAAACATTAGATACCAATTGTCATTAAAATGATTCAAACAATGGATACCATTTGAATCAAACAATGAAAATTTGAGCACTACTTATATCAATTGAAAACTAACCAAGAGACAAAATTTGAAACAAAAATACTACTAGCAAAACAAGATAGATACCAACTGCAATAATTGACACAAATTGAAATTTAAACACATTTACCAAAAGAAAAGTCATTTTCTCTCTATAGTAAAAATGAAAGGAATTAAGACTAAATCAAAGAATTTCTAACCCTTTTTGAAACATTAACAAAATCAATGCATAAATTTGTAGAAGATTTCAATTATACTAATTTATTTGAAATAAAATCAAGCTTAGTATGAAATCAATTGTGCTTTTAAAGACATGTGTGGACATTGTTAAACATATACAATCAATCAAATATATAAATATATATATATATACTACTCATAATTTAGAGCATATATATATAAACAAAAAAGAGTACAAAAGAATCAAAAAATCATGAAGATCAAGTATGTAACCCTTTGCTATAACCGGCATAACATACATAGTCATGAAAATAATCAAATATTTCATACCATGAATGTATGATCACCCAACTAACCACTATTGAGTGTAGCTATTTTCAAACTAGGCAATTTGAAAATACTACTATATGAAAAAATATTTCATTTTGATTCAAAACTATATCAATTTTAGTTTCAAAAATAATACATGTTAAATGCAAGAACTAGGATATACATATATAACTAAGCCAGAATTGAATATACATAGGATATGAATCAAGTTTGGTACAAAATTAAGAGTGTATCTCAAAAGTTATATAAGTTATCATAAGTTCCAACAAAGTTGCATTTAAACATATGCTTATAAACAACAAACTAAAGTGGAGGATATAAATAGTTACCAACACCGATAAGACTAATCTCTATTTCTTTAAACTAAGGTGGCCTTTCCACCAACCTCCTTGATAATGATGCACCAATTTGATTTGTCTATTAAGCTCCTCATGTTTTCACCACCAAGGCATCAAAACACTCTCACGTTTTTAGAGAGCCCATACCTGCATCAAATACAATTGGTGTGAATTTTTGTATCCAAATCTTTTTGGGTCCTTAGAAGTTAGTATTTAGAACCTAATTTTTTTATTAGCAGAATTTGAAAAATTTAATCTATCATAACAAAATTTACAAGATGGCCTTTGTGGACATAATATGTACAAGTGTATACTCTAACATACATGTTAGCATGGTGTGTAGGATGTGAATGTGTATGTCGTGAGGTATGTGTATGCTAGTGTGAAACTTATTTCTTGTGAAACATTGATTCCAATCTTTTATAGTCGAGAGCACAATCGCTCAAGGTAGAGCTCAAACAATAATCCTATTTTTTTCAAAACACAAATCTCATTTTTGTCAATAGTGAAAAAAGCAATATTAGTATGAGAAACAAAATCCAAATTAAATTTCAGATTTTCTCTCCTTTATCTTCATTTTGTGGTGCAAGCAACCTAGTTTAAATAGAAGTTCATCTCTATCCTTAATTAGAATGATGATTCATCTTGTTATATCTTTCTTCTTCTCTAGATTTGAATAGCAAGAGTCCCACTTTATCTTTCTCTTTAGCAATTAGGAGTTCTATTTTATCCTTCCTCTTCCTCTCTTAGATTTTAAAATCCAAGTTTAGATTAGGTTAGATAAGGTAGAAACTTCTAAATTACTACAATAATATTGCCAAGTGGGCTTGTGAACTTTTTGGGCTTTTGGGCTTTAATTGGGCTTCATTTAATTATTTTTTTAATTACTCAAGGCCTGCACACATTAAACAATAAAACATTAGTGGTAGTGCCTAATAAAAGAATAAATAGAGAAATATGATGGTAAATGTGATAATAAATATGCACTTTTTACTACCTATCAATGGGTGAATTAGAAAGCCTAATAGAACTAAAGATGCTACCACCAAAAATATGTATAAATAAGACATAAGAGTTAAAGTTGAATAATCTCGAGTCAAATATTCACGGTCACGAAAGTGCATATGACATAGGGTAAAATAATAGACTAGATGAGAAATAAATTTTTGACTCCATATCTTGATTGTAAATAAGTTTTTAAATAGAGACTAAGTTTAGGAATGAATAATTTGGGATTCCTATAACTTATAAATTGCTTGAATTTTCGCAAAAATTCTTCAAATATTTTTTCTTTCAAAATGCGCTTTCAAAATGCTAATACTTTATTTTTCTTTCTTTATGAATTTTGTGAGTGTAATTTACTAAAAACGTAATCACCTAGAGGGGGGTGAATAGGTGATGAGCTAATCTAATGGTCAATTAATGCGGAATTAAAACTTATTTAATACAAACTAAAACTTCTTAAACTAAACACCAAATATAACACGAGAATGTAGCTGGATTTCCCGTGAAGGGCTCTAGACTAACTCCTCAAGATTCCTCTAAATAAGAGTTGAGGTGCCGCGTTGGCTCTCTTGGTTGAATACAAGTGTTAGCAAACAATCCCCAAGCATATAACAATTAAGCACACAATATATCAAGCATATAAAGATAACGACAATATGAGCATGCAAGATATAAAGACAAGTAAGAGATAGAGAGAGCAATCACAAATACAGGAGATTTGTTTCGAGGTTCGAGCATACTTGCTCTACGTCCCCGCCTTCAACACTATGAAGGATTTTCACTATAAACCGATCCCATCGGATCACTCGGTGTCGCAACACCTACAAGGCGAGTTCACAATTGAACTCCTTGGACTCTCTAGTCCCTTTACTTGTTCCTGCAAGAACACACTGCAAGCTCACTAGCTCGTTGAGGCCGCACCTCAAACACCGAGTTCACACTAGAACCTGAAACAATGCGAACACACACGTCCGCCTCCTCAAAACACAAGAAGAAGTCGTTGGTGATCACAATACTTTGATCACCTAAAAACAATCTCACAATAACACTCCTATAGGTAGATATAGCAATGGATAGCTCAAGTGTTTGTGAGAAAAATAAGGATTGAAATTATGGTGAAAAACACAAGAAAATCACTTTTGAAAACTCTTGATAAACTCTCTTTTGAATGGAAGTATTTGGTTCAAATATAAGTGGAGAAAACCTCTTAAAAGAGTAGGAAAAACTAGCTCTAAAAACTACTTGAAAGCTTGTTCAAAACAGTCCCCCAAAGCCCCCTTTAAATAGGCTCCAAAAACTAGCCGTTGGGAGCTAGGATGACCTGTCGGTCGATCGCCCGGTCGACTGGCCAACGGTCAGAATTCTGACCGTTGAGCCAGCGGTCGACCGGCCCGGTCGACCGTGGCCTGGATACAGAGAGCAGGCTCTCTGTCCGGTCGACCGGCCCGGACGATCGGGGCTTTCCAGAGAGCAGAAGCTCTATGGCGGTCGACCGGGTCGGTCGACCGGCCCTCTAGCCAAACTGGCTTGCATGTTCTGTGCACGTCGGTCGACCGACTTGGTCGACCGACTTCTAGTTCGGTCGGCCGGTCCGGTCGACCAGCAGAAACCAGGACAGGGATTTATTGGTAATGAAAACTTGGTATTTTGACTCAAATAAAATCCCATAAAATCAGAAAAAATCTACAAAAATAGGTTCAATATTATACTTTGATAATCAAACATGTTTGAGTAAAATCAAGACATGTAACAAACAATTTGAACTATTTTTGTAACTTAGAAATTTGGCTAAAAACAAAAACTATATTTTTCCAAAATAGATTTTTCCAAAACTTCTCCAAATACAAAAACAAGATATTTTAAACACTTTGAAAGCATAGAGTGGATATGATCTACTGCACATACATGATGAAATATCTATGTTTTTGACATTTAGCACTAAAACAACTTTGGTTAAAGACATGTAAATTTTGAATACCAAAAACCAAAACGGTATATTTCCAAAATGTAAATTCTTTAATGAAAACTCATCTAAAACAAGAGTGTGTGTGTGTATATGATATACTTGAGCAATCCACCAACTATTCTATCCTTTACATTTTATCTAAAAACAAAATCTGAACAAAACAAACCTAGGCTCAAATCTTGATCTTGAAGGTCTTCACTTGAAGTCTTCACATCTTCTTGACTTGGTCCAAACTTGATCCAAAGAGTTAGACTCCTCTTGAGTACTTGATGTGATCTTGATGCATAGGCTCTTGAATCAAACCGTGTTAGCTCCAAAACTTGACTTTAAATCCTTTGTTGAAGCTACTCACCAACTAAGATCTTGATCATAAATCTGAGACTAATTAAACACAAGATCATTAGTACTATAACTACATGAGTTTGATCATTATCAAAACTAGAGTGATGGGCCTTTGGGCCAACAATCTCCCCCTTTTTGATGATGACAAAACTCATGGAGTTATATATGTATGGATTAAAGTAAAGCTTCAAATAAGCTCCCCCTTAACTCATGCATCACAATAAAAAATAGATATGACAATGAAGCACATAAAACTAAACAAACATGTATGCAATCATAAGGAGATAAAGATGCTAATCAAGCATAAAACTCATCAAATTCTTTTCTCCTTTTTGTAAAACAAAACAATATGCATAAATAAAAATTCTTCTTCTTCTCCCCCTTTATGTATAAAGCAAGGAAAACATGCATATATACTAAAATACTTCTCCCCTTTTTTGTCAAACATCAACAAAGGGGTTAAAGCAAACACAAAACAATGTTCTCCCTCTTTTTGTTAGAAACAATAAAAAATCGACAAAGGGGTTAACTCAAATCAATCAATAAAGAGATATATAAGATATACATTCATGAAGAGGAAGACGCTAAGTTAACTTTCCTACATATATGTATTACATGGAGAAGGGATGACAAGCCCTAATTCACATAACACATAATATGTAACGCATAAGAGGAGATGTGAAGCTCCCCCTACACACGTGTATCGCATAAAGAAAAGTTGTCAAGCACCTCGATATAAGATACACTCAACATGAATCTATATGTAGAAAAGATGTTAAGCTCCCCTTGCATATAGGCAATACATATCAAAACATTTTTAAAATTTCTTATTAAAACAAAATTTTGAATTTTCTCAATAAAACCAATTTTGAGATATCTTAGTAAATCAAATTTTAAGATGCCAATTGTAAATAATCATTACAAATTTTGAATTTTAATTGTAATTGAAATAAAATTTTGATACCAATGACAGAAAGTATTTTATATTTTGATACCAATATAAATTTTCATGGATACCAATTAAAATAAATAGATCAATAGATACCAATTGAAACATATTGTACATTTTGATATCAATAAAAATACTAATTGTAAAAAAAATACCAATTGAAGATAATGCATAAGGTTAAAAAATATCAATTGAGAAATCAATTGAAAATTAAGATTTGAATTAAGCTTAGCATAAACATACTTTGTGCTTTAAACATGTAAATATCTTGAAAATCAAGCACAAACAAATCATATATATGTATGAAAAGAGAATACCAATAGAAATTGATATTATTTGAAATGAGGCATACATATATAGAAAACAAAATATGAGTATATACAGAGTAAATATCAATTGAGATACCAATTAAAAATAACAATGTAAATCAAGTATATAACTCATAATTACCACCCTTTTTATGCACAAGATAAAAGATTTTCAATAAGGCTTACAAGGCATACTCGCCTATCCGTCCTCCCTTAACGGGGTAGGTAGGGGTTTTCAAAAATAGAGTTCGAAAAATATTTTTATAGTGAAAACACTACCGAATGAAGAATAAATAACTAGTTAAAATAATTTTTGAAAAAATAGTTAAAAATCTTTCAAAAAATGAAACCAAATTATGTGTATATCATGAAACATACTAAATACATAGGAGTTGTCACTTAAAATCTATAAAGCTCATAAAGACTTATGAAAACATAATCATCAGAAAACAAATTAAATATGAGTGTACAAACAACATGTGAATAGCATATTCTTGAAATTAGTCAATAAAGCTCAAAACAAACATGAATATCATTTTATCAAACAAATCATGAAAATTCATTTTTCGTCTAAAAAGCAATCTTCTAGGTATATGTATGTTTTTATCCAAAACTAATAATATGCATACATATCCCAAACATAAAAAAGTCTATGATATGATTTGTATGAAGGCAAGAGACTCAAGAGACATACATGTATAGTTATTAGATTTGAATACAAAATACAAATACATGAAGTAAAAATATGAAAATTGGCAAAACAAGTGTAAATGAGAGAATCATAAAAACTAGGCTATACATGTGCATATAGTGAGTACAAATGAACAATGAAGTGCAAACGTATATGAATCAGATGTCGCTCACTACTTGTACATGTATATATCCAAGTTTTGATAAAAACTACATTTAAACTAGTATTTACCACATGAAGCGCAGAACAAATAAAACATGAACATTTTAACAAACACTAGAACATGCTAAAGATCATCAATCATAAATGCATGTAAACTAAACTAGGAGTGTTAGAGATAGTTACCAAACCAAAGAACTATGCTCTAATTCTCCAAAACATGGTGGTTGTCCCACCAAACCTCCTTGATAGTGGTGCATCAAATGCGTGTCCATCAAGTCTATGTGCATCCACCATCAAGGCACCAACTCTCTCACGTTTTATGAGAGCCCGCACCTACATCAAATACACAAGGTGAGGATTTTGATACCCATTTTCTTTTGGGTCCATGGGGGTTAGCATCTAATGGAACCCAAACATTTTTCTTAGCAAAATTAATATGTTGTATCTTATCAAAACAAAACTTTGCTAAATGGCCTTTGCGGCCGCAATATGTACACTTATACACTCTAGGATGCATATGTGTATGAGTGTGATCGTGGCGTGCAAAATGTGCATACGCATGATGAGGGTGATGTGCTTGAACATGTGGAACTTGTTTCCTTCAAAACAAGGTTTCCAATCTCTTATGATTAAATGCACATTTGCTCAAAGTTGAGCTCAAACAATCAATTTTATTTTTCAAAAATTTAATCTCATTTTGATTAATAGTTGTGGCATGAAAAGCATGATCAACAATCTTTTTCTTTTTAGAAACATTTACTTTTTCTTTTTCAACAATTTTTCTTTTTAAAGAGTTATTTTCATTTAAAGCAACTTCCTTTTGTTTTTCCTCCAAAACAATTTTATTTTTCAAAGAAGTATTTCCTTCACAAAGATCATTTAATTTAGAAAGCAAGGAAATATTCTCATTTTTCAAACTTTCATTTTCTTTTGAAAACTTTTCAATTTATCTTGTAAAGAATCTTTTTCATTTAATATGGCATCAAATTTGTTTTTCATTTTCTTATTATCCTTTTTAAGTATTTCATACTTTTCAAGGAGTTGTTGACAAAAAGATGCTATTTCATTATAAGGCATGTCAACATCCTCATCTACCTCGGATTCGGTATTTACCTCAAGGGGGTTATCCCTTTGGACCATGTAGCACACGTTGGAAGCGTCACTTCCAACATCCGAGTCGCTCCCCGCATAATATTGTTCTTTTTTGCCAAGGGAGAGTATGGTATTACAAAGTACAAAAGCCGAATCAATGTTAGTAACCCTAGATAAATAATCATCATTTAGGGTAGATCTTAAAGCATGCAGGGCTTTTGCATTAGCCTCAATATTTTTGCCATTTAAACAATAAGAATCTCTAATAGTGGCAAAATAAACATGAATCCCTAAGGCTTTGAGGTACAAAAACATCTTAACTTTCCAAGTTTGGAGGTTAAGAATGTCAAAGGTGGGAGGTGACATGAAATCCATGGTGTGTGTACAAATATTGTGATTAGCTATAAAATGAGGATCTTTAACTCTAGGTTGTTGGACCCAAATCAAGAGCACTTGGCTCTGATACCAATTGTAATCACCTAGAGGGGGTGAATAGGTGATGAGCTAATCTAATGGTCAATTAATGCGGAATTAAAACTTATTTAATACAAACTAAAACTTCTTAAACTAAACACCAAGTATAACACAAGAGTGTAGCCGGATTCCCCGTGAAGGGCTCTGAACTAATTCCTCAAGATTTCTCTAAATAAGAGTTGAGGTGTCGCGTTGGCTCTCTTGGTTGAATACAAGTGTTAGCAAACAATCCCCAAGCATATAACAATTAAGCACACAATATATCAAGCATATAAAGATAACGACAATATGAGCATGCAAGATATAAAGATAAGTAAGAGATAGAGAGAGAGCAATCGCAAATAAGGGAGATTTGCTTCGAGGTTCGAGCACACTTGCTCTACGTCCCAGCCTTCAACATTATGAAGGATTTTCAATATAAACCGATCCCACCGGATCACTCGGTGCCGCAACACCAACAAGACGAGTTCACACTTGAACTCCTTGGACTCTCTAGTCCCTTTACTTGTTCCCGCAAGAACACACCGCAAGCTCACTAGCTCGCCGAGGCCGCACCTCAAACACCGAGTTCACACTAGAACTCAAAACAATGCGAACACACACGTCCGCCTCCTCAAAGCACAAGAAGAAGTCTTTGGTGATCACAACACTTTGATCACCTAAAAACAATCTCACAATAACACTCCTATAGGTAGATATAGCAATGGATAGCTCAAGTGTTTGTGAGAAAAACAAGGATTAAAATTGTGGTGAAAAACACAAGAAAATCACTTTTGAAAACTCTTGATAAACTCTCTTTTGAATGGAAGTATTTGGTTCAAATATAAGTGGAGAAAACCTCTTAAAAGAGTAGGAAAAACTAGCTCTAAAAACCACTTGAAAACTTGTTCAAAACAGTCCCCCAAAGCCCCCTTTAAATATGCTCCAAAAACTAGCCGTTGGGAGCCAGGATGACCTGTCGGTCGACCGCCCGGTTGACCGGCCAACGGTCAGAATTCTGATCGTTGAGCCAGCAGTCGACCGGCCCGGTCGACCATGGCCTGGATACAGAGAGCAGGCTCTTTGTTTGGTTGACCGACCCGGTCGACCGGGGCTTTCCAGAGAGCAGAAGCTCTCTGGCGGTCGACCGGCCCTCCAGCCAGACTGGCGTGCACGTTCTATGCACGTCGGTCGACTGACTCAGTCGACTGACTTCTAGCTCGGTCGACCGGTCCGGTCGACCGCAGAAGCCAGGACAGGGATTTATAGGTAATGAAAACTTGGTATTTTAACTCAAATAAAATCCCATAAAATCACAAAAAATCTACAAAAGTAGGTTCAATATTATACTTTGATAATCAAATATGTTTGAGTAAAATCAAGACATGTTATAAACAATTTGAACTATTTTTGTAACTTAGAAATTTTGGCTAAAAACAAAAACTGTATTTTTTCAAAATAGATTTTTCCAAAACTTATCCAAATATAAAAATAAGATATTTTAAATACTTTGAAAGCATAGAGTGTATGGATATGATCCACTACACATACATGATGAAATATCTATATTTTTTACATTAAGCACTAAAACAATTTTGATTAAAGACATGTAAATTTTGAATACCAAAAACCAAAACGGTATTTTTCTAAAATGAAAATTCTTTAATGAAAACTCATCTAAAACAAGAGTGTGTGTGTATATGATATACTTGAGCAATCCACCAACTATTCTATCCTTTACATTTTATCTAAAAACAAAATCTGAACAAAACAAACCTAGACTCAAGTCTTGATCTTGAAGGTCTTCACTTGAAGTCTTCACATCTTCTTGACTTGGTCCAAACTTGATCCAAAGAGCAAGACTCCTCTTGAGTACTTGATGTGGTCTTGATGCATAGGCTCTTGAATCAAACCGTGTTAGCTCCAAAACTTGACTTTAAATCCTTTGTTGAAGCTACTCACCAACTAAGATCTTGATCATAAATCTGAGACTAATTAAACACAAGATCATTAGTACTATAACTACATGAGTTGATCATCATCAAAACCAGAGTGATGGGCCTTTGGGCCAACAAAAAAGCCTCATAAGACAAAACTCATCCTCTAGGGGTAACCTAGAGATTTAATGACTTGTTGTACGTGCTAAGTTCAACTGTGATTTCTACAAAAATGAGTTAGATTAGGTTTGCTCTGTTTTACTTATCTATTTGTTTTGCTCGAGGACGAGCAAAAGATTGGTGTGGAGGTGTGATTGTAGACATGTATTGCATATTTAGTGTCACATTTCTTATTTATTATGTAATAAAATTTGGCTATTTAATTCATTTTAATATCAAATGGTGTGCAGAGTAATTAATGAAGAAAAAAGAGAAATGGACCAGTTTATCCAATTAAATCTAGAGATTTTAAAGCTCAAGCAAATCAATGAAGATCTACTAAAATTTAGAGGTTTGAAAGCAATTCTATGTAAAGATAGAGTAAAAACCATCCCAGATCTAATTCAGTTAAAACTGGAATTTTGAAGATTCATTTGGTTATTTGAAGAACCAACAGACATTGCCAAATCAAAAACTCAAATAAGAGCATCCCAATCACACTTATGGATCTAGCAACCTGGTCATATCCAGGCCATGAAAATGTGACCAAAGCCACGTTTTCGCGGCTAAGTAGTTAGATTTGCTCCCCTATCTTCGTACACTCTTATCCCCTCATTTCTCCTATAAATACTGTCATTTCAGAAGGCAAACTGGCACAACTCTAATAGATAGTTAGACTTAGGTTTGTGTTCTAGTTTAGCTTAGGTTTTCTTTTTCTTTTCAAATGTAATTTTCTAATTTCTTTATAGTTTAATTTACAGAGAGTTTCATGAGAGAAGGAGAAGAAGGACTGTATTTAGAGTGACATCGAGTGTAATCTTCTTTTGAGAGATTTGTATTGAGAGTGACAATCAATATAATGTTCCTCCTCTTCTTTATCGTTACTCAATCAAGTAGATTACTGTTTATTGTTATTTCTTCTCTTGTTCTACTTCATTTTATTCCGAAGTAAACATTCACAACAATCTAAGGTATGAGTAAACAAAAGAGGTAAGTATTCTTCAGTTTTTTTCCTTTATGTTTTAGTCCATAAACACCATTTTTAATGCCAACACTTTTCTTCTCTCTCTCATTTCTTTTTAACTTAGGTTTAAATGAAACAACATCTTCTTTGATCTTCTGACTCTTAACTTAACTCTTTCTTTTCTTTTATAAAACAAAGAAGAAATGTTTTAACCAGAAAACTTATTAAAAGCATTTAACGACGTCCCTTCTTATGAATCATGACCCGCATAGCCACTTACTATAGCGGTAGTATTAAGCAACGTAGCACATTTCTGAACTTCTATTTTTATATGCAGGTTAAGACTCGATCATGTTCTTTAAGTTTGAGCTCTTGAATCAACACTAGTTAGCTTCAAGACTTCACTTTGAGTCTATTATTGAAGCTAAACACCAAAACATGATCTTGTTGAAATATGCAACTAAAATAAAACAAGATCATTAGTATAATAACTATATGAGTTTAATCATCATCAATGCTGGAGTGATGGGCCCTTGGACTAACAGACATGGTGTAAATAACTCTCATATGTTCTTGATCATCTAGTAACATGTCATGTTTGTAGATACTAGTATGTTTTCTTTAACGCTGGAAATATCATTACTTGAGCCACTAAAGTACTCTACTATTTTGTACAGTGCACTTATCATCATGTGATTTTGTGTAAAAATAATAAGCAATTGTAGGATACCCATGGTAGGACACAATGTCCATGCAAAGCCCATGTACTAACCATCTCCAATTTTCAGAAATACATTTTGATTTAGTTGTCAATTGAGCATCAACTCGATTTCGGAACCACTTAATGAACGATTTGTGTTCATATATTACCTACTTCTTCTTCCTTAATTTAGTTTGATTGATGCGCCTTATATTGTACATATGGTCATTTATATAAGGTTATACTTTATCAATGTTATTCAAGACATATTATGAGCTTGATACAATAAGTCACGACTGACAGTAACTACACCAAGGCCAGTTTTACCATTGCCATTTGCTCCTTAGTACACACCCTCTCAGAAAGTCATATAATTTCAACATTCATTACAAAATTCAACTGCCTCTTCATATGTGTCATTTAATAATGCAACCTTCTGGTCGATTTTGATTCTTTATATACCCCTTTAATATTTTGATGTATTGCTCAATTTGATACATTCATTTTAAGAAGATCGGACCACATAGTCTAATCTTTCTAATCAAGTGAATTGTTAGATGCACTATGATATCAAAAAATGAAGGTGAAAATACATCTCAAGCTGTCACAGAGTAACTACAACATCCTTCTATAACTTTTTCAGTTTGTTGGGTCAATTACCTTACTATATATTGCATTAAAGAAAAAGCAAAGTCAAGTAATGGCGAACATTTGTTGGCAGTAAAGAATGTAAAGCCAGAATAGCAATTGTTGCATCGATGCATGACAATCATGAGATTTCAATTCAACTACCTTAGATCTTACATTGACACATGACTTTGAATATTTGATGAGTGACCACTTGGCACCTTAATCCCTGCAAGACGCTGATATAATTTTATTTTCTCCTTTATAGACAAAGTATGACATGTTGGCAATATATATGTATTTTGCCCCCTCTTCTCTAGTGCCAACTGCTCACGTATACAGACTTTAACCAAATTCAATCTAGCTTTGACTGTGTTCTTATACGGAATATATTGAGTAATGTGCCAATAATACTATCATATACATTCTTCTTAATATGCATGACATCAAGACAGTGCTTCACTAACAAAAATTTTTAATACGGGAGATTAAAAATTATTGATCACGTCTTCCATACATTCTTTTCAACTGTATTTTACTTTACTTTTTCATATCTTGTATTGAGTTTTTTCACTTGTTAATATACCTGTTCGTCATTCAATGTCTTAGGAGCTTTTCTTTTATAGATCCATTAAACACTTTCATAGCTTCTGATAATGGTGGAACGTCGGCAAGAAATCCACGGTTACCTAGGTATATTGTCTTTCTCACATTCTTTAATTAGATAGAAAATATCTCTTCTTCATATACAAGACATGCCTTTTGTCATTTCACTCTATACCTTGACAAGTTATCACATGTTGAAAAATCATTATTTGTCAAAAGTAATAATGCTTAGAGATAGAAAATTTGTTGATGATGTGCATCAAATATTTCTACACCTTCTATGGAATCACTTAGAGGGGGTGAATATGTGATGTGCTAATCAAATGTGAAAATTAAAACTTTAACTAACAAAAAACTTAACACACAATAGATAACCAAGAAGCGAAGCCAAATTCCTGGTGAAAGGCTCTAAAACTTGTTCTACGTCTCTGCCTTGTTGAGTTGAGAAAGATATAATAACAAGGCAAGATATAAATAATAGTAGAGTTGAGTTGAGAAAGATAGGAAAACGTAAACAAGAGAAATTTATTTCTAGGTTCGAGCCACTTGTTCTACGTCTCCGCCTTCACCGCGTGAAGGATTTTCACCATCTCCATAAAGGAACTCCGCACTGGATACAATCTTCAATTCTCTATACAAGAGGATGACACTTAATCAATGGTTCTCTACACAAGAGGAATGCACGAAGCCAATACTCCTCTATCCAAAAAAGGAGATCACAAAGCAAATGAAGATTAGAACACTTGGTGATCACAAAGATCACAAATTAGAAATCTCACAAAATAAGAATCCTATGAAGATAGACATAGAGATGATAGCTCAATGCTTATGAGAAAACTAGGAATTTTGAATTGAAGCTCTTAAGAAAACACTTGAGAAAATATAGTTGAAGATATAAAAATTTGAAGCTCAAAACTTGTGTTTCCCAAAAACTTGTTTTCCTGTTTTTCAAAACTTTTTCACAACTTAAACACAAATTTTCCTCTTGTAAAAATCTTTTGAAATTTTCTCAAAATCTTGTTTAAAACACTCAACTATGACCCCTATTTATAGGAATAGAGTATAAATGATTAGAGAGTAAATTCAGTTGTTAAAAACAGCGGTTAAACACAAATTAAGTAAAATATAACCGTTTGAGAATAAAACAAAAACTGAAAAATTATAATATAGCCATTTGAAGCAAGTTAGGCCCCAGATTGGCCGTCCGATCATCCGGTCGATCACCCAATGGCTATTTTTTATAGCCGTTGAGGCTTGCCGGTGGACTGCTCGGTCGATCGCTATGAGAACACAATGTCTTCTCATAGTAGCTGGTCGAAAGTTCACTTAGAGGGGGATGAATAGGTATTATGCTTATCAAATGCGAAAATACAACAATTAAAATGAATATTGAAACGGTCAACTCAAAAATAAGAAGTGAAGTCAGATTCTTAATTATGGGCTCTAAAACTTCTCATCTAAATTTCTCTAGATTAAGAGCTGAGGTGCATAACTGTCTTCTTGCTTTAATAAGGAAAACCGACAAATGTGAATGATGTAAGAACTATATAGAAAGTAGAGTTAAGTGCAATGAAAGCAATAACACAAATGTAAACAATATGGAAAGAGTAAAGTGAGAAAAATGACAATCGCATATACAAGAAATTTGTTTCGAGGTTCGAGCAACTCACTCTATGTTCCCGCCTTCATCGCGTAAAAGATTTCCATTATCCATCAATGATCATACAAAGAAACTATAATGGTCTACACAAGACCCAGAGTACAATACTCCAATCTTCAATCCTCTACACAAGAGGTAGCACAAAATCAATAAAGTTTACAAGCTCTTAGTGATCACAAAAATCACAAACCCTCTCTTTCCAACTTTCTAGAGTGTAGAATGAAGAAATGAAGCTCAAGAAGTTTGTGTGAGAGAAAATTCAGTTTAAAAGAATGAATTTGAGAGCCTAAAACTTGCAGAAATTGATTTGCAATTGAGAGCTCTTGAAACTTTAAAACTAATTTTTTTTCAAACTTTTCTCTTTGAATAAAACTTGATTTTTCGTGAATAAAACTTGTTAATAATCCTCTACAAATGAACCATATATATAGACAATAGGTAAAAGTCATTAGAGGAGTAAACTAGAGTATCAGGTAGGTGATTAGACCTAACAACTACAAAAATACCTATCGGAGAAAAGTCAAAAATCAGCCAGATTTGAAAACTAGTGTCATTGTAGCAGAGATTGGCTATCGGTCGATCAGCCGATCATCCACAGGCTAATTCAAAAACTAGTCGTTGCCAGTCAGTCGACCTCCCGGTCGACCGAGCCTCGAACAATAACTTAGAATTTTTAAAATTTGTCAATCGGTCGACCGCCCGATCGACCAAAAACAAAAACAAAAAGCAGCAAGGTTTGGCGGTCAACTGGAAAATATGCACATCCAGTCTGTGTACATATGGTTGATCGCTCGGTCGATCGATTGCTGTGCATTTACTTTGCACAGAGGGCGCTTGACCGGTTGGGTGATCGACCTACTCCAAAAAACTTTATTAAAGTCTGTTTTTGAAATAGAACTCATTTTTAAATAAATTATATATGTATAAAAATAGTTTTGGTAGTACATAGGTTATGAGATACATGTATATAATTGGTTATAAATTTGAAAAAAAATTGGGCATGTATCAATCAAAAAATTTTGAGATACATGTTTAAACACCAAAATCCAAAAACTAGACATTGAAATCTTCTATGTGTGTGTATTCTTGAGCATCAATTCAACCCTCTACACTTATCATTCTAATTTCTTATATAGGTTCTTCAAGTTTTTAAGTCTCCTTCAAGTGGGCTTCTTCAAAAATGCATTCATTGATCATCCGAGCATGAATCCCTTTCTTGAGCTAACTTGAGTGCTTCAACACCTTCCTTTTGAGAAAGAATGAAACTTAAATCTTTTTGAATCCTAAAAAACTTAAACAGACATGAACTTGATTAGTACCCCATAACTACATGAGTTCTATAATCATCAAAATAAGAAACTGGTGATTATAATCTTGGACCAATAGACTGCTCGGTCGATCGACTAAGAGCACCCTGCTCTCTGTTATGCACGGTCGACTGAGTTGATTGATCGGCTAAAGAAACAGACTTACACTCTGCCCAAGAGGTCGACCACCCGGTCGACAGCGTGCATAAGAACTTTCTTGTGTTGCCTGGTCGACCGCATGTGCACAAGCAGTCTGCTTGTGACACGCCTGGTCGACTGACACTAGGTCAAACACTATATTTTGAATATTTAAAACGCTTTTTAAATCACCATAAATTTATATAAAATCTACAAAAATAAGTTCTTATAAATATATATGAGCACAAATATGTGTGATAAAAATTAACACATAGTACAAACATGTGAATTTTTTTTTTGAGATGTTAAATACAATTTTGAAAACATAAACTATATTAAAAATTATTTTTCAAAACTAAACTTTAAATTGAAAAACAAGTTTTTCCAAAACATGTATAAATAGAAAAATGAGTTTCTCAAACACATTTGAAGCACTAATGTGTATGGATAAAATCCAATACACATATAAAATAATATAAACTTGTTTTGATAATATCTACTCATATAACCAAAACATAATCTAGTTAAACCCAAAAGGGTTAAACTGAAAATCAAAAACTAATATAAAACTTTAATGCATGTGCATGTTTATAAGCTTAAGCAACCAAAACTAATCTATACTTTACACAAATCTAAACATTCATACAAGTTAGAGTTTCTTATCTTGATGTGATCTTCCTCATCATATTGACTTCATTAAAAACTTGATTTCTTTGCACTAGACTCTTTCTTGAGTACTTGATGTGATCTTTATACTTGAGCTCTTGAATTAATATATGTTAGCTTCAAAATTAATTTTGAGTCTTTTAAAAAAGCTAAACACCAATTACGATCTTCATTAATATCTAAAAATTTAAATAACAGAAGATCATTTGTACCATAACTACATGAGTTAATCATCATCAAAATTAGAATGATGGACCTTCGGGTTAACAATCTTTCTGACGATGACAAAACTCATGGAGTTATATATGTATGGATTAGTGAAAAGCTTTGTAAATTTTTTCCCTTAACTCATGCATAGTAAATAAACAATAAGATATTCAATAAAGCTCAACAAATAACAATAAACATCAAAACATATATGCAAATCATAAACATAATATGTATATAGAAACTCTAAATTTCTCTTCCTCTTTTTGTCAATTCATCAACAAAGGGGTAAATAAAATAAAATAAAGTTATATGCGATATAAATTCATAACGAAGAGAGATGTTAAGTTAACTCCCCTACATACATGCATTATATGGAGAAAGCAATGACTAAGCCCTAAACTATATAAGCATAATATACAATGTATAGACAGTGATGTTAATGAAAATCACCTAGAGGGGGGGGGGGTGAATAGGTGATAATGCTAATCAAAGGACAAATTAAAAATTAAGATGTAACAATCACCACAAAAGATTCACAAGATGAATGAAGGCAAGTAAATATAGCAATGATGATGATAAGCAAGTAATAAGAGCAAGTAAAGTAATGTAAAGGAGTGCAAGAATGTAAACCAATCGCAAACACAAGGATATGTTATCGAGGTTCGAGCACCCAGCTCTACTCCCCCCCTTCCCCAGAAGGATTCTAGCTACTTCCACTATCACAAAGAAATCACAATTACACCGGAGTACCCAACTCCACACTCTCAATTACAAGCAATTTCTGAGTAGTCAAAAGACCACAAACTCTCTCTTTCAAATGTCTCTTCCCTTACAAAAGGTCCTTAGAGAACATGAGTAGGAATGAAGCTCTTGTTGTAAGTGAAGAAAGAAAATTAAATCAGAGAGTATTTCAAAAACCACTTTAGAAAATGAGAGAGAATTTCAGCACAAAAACCAAGAAACAAAGCTCTTTTGAATGCCTTAAACTTTTGAATTTTTCTTGCAAAAATTGTTGTAACCAATCTCTCCCCAAACACCCCTATTTATAGGAGAGGGCTAGGTTTAAGGATAATACAAACTTAAGGTTAATTAAGTCATATTAGATTTGAAATATATCCCTAAATCAAATTTTAAACACAAGAAGACAAAATAAAACAGCTCATTAAAAACTGCCCGTTACTGTTCAACGGATAGGTCGGTCGACTGGCCGGTCGACCGTACGACCAAAATTATGACCGTTGCAGGCCAGCGGTCCCACTGCCCGGTCGACCCAATCTAACCGAGAGCAGACTGAGTTACAGTCGGTTGACCGTGCGGTCGACTGCAAAAACGTGCACATTGATACATGTACACCAGAACTACAGTCGACTGGGCCGATCGACCGGTCAAACCTGTCATAGGTACGGTCGACTGGCTCAGGACAAAAACCAGGTTTTGGACAGAAAATCAAAAGGGATTTTGATTTTGACAAAAATACTTTTGAACAGGGATTAGCATAAAACATAAATATATATCTGTAGGCAAAATCTTGTATGCAAAATATTTTTGTATAAATTATAAGAAATTATTTTGGATTAAGTATGTGCGCAAAAAACGTGTGTGATAGAGCTTCAAACCTATCCACTATTCTTTAACAAACTATAAAACTAAAAACAAAATAATTAAAGACTTCTTGAGCAATCTTCAAGTCTTTGAGCCATGCTATCCTTGCTAGAGCCTTCTTCTTCTATGATCCTTCCTTGATGTGCAATATGCCTTCATACCTTTATGAACCTAGAAGTTGTTGCAATAGCAAGCAATGCCTCCAAACATGGTACTTATCCTGAAACTTATCTTAAGCAAATTCATTAGTACCAAATAGCTCTTATTTGGTTTGTCATCATCAAAACTCAATAAATGGAGAGTGTAACCTTTTGGGCCAACAGTTAAGCTCCCCCCATACATGTGTACTATATAGAGATGAGAAGACAAACTCATCTTTATACAATACATTATAAATCTATATATAGATGAGATATTAAGTTAACTCTCCTTGCATATTAGCAATACATGCATAAACTAAATTCATGTAAACATAAATACCTATTGTAAATAAACACATTGTAAATCAACACAAATACCAATTGAACAATTTTAGATAAATTAATATCAATTTGAAAATCATGTAAAAGATATCAATTACAATTTAAATGAGACTAATTTAAATTAAAATTAATTGAAATCAACATAGATACCAATTGGCAAAATAATTTGATATGTAGATATCAATTGTAATAATTGATACCAATTGAAAATATGAATAATTTTGCTAAAAGAAAATATTTTTCTTAAAAAGAATTGGAATAAGATTAAAATATCAATTTAAGTCAAAAAATTTCTCCCCCTTTTTGAAACAATTACACAGCCAATGCATAAACTTGTTGAAAAATTATACTAATTTGAAATAAAATCAAGCTTAACATGAAACCAATTATGCTATAAAAGCATGTATGAATATTACTAAACATGCACAATCAATCATATATATGTATGATACTAATATCACTTGAAATTTGATGTATATATATATATAAACATGAATGAGTATATAAAAAATCATATATCATGTAAATCATGTGTATAGCTCATTTTATCACCAATCGACATGCACATTGTCAAAAAAATTGTCAGATGAAATTATACAAGGCATGCATGATCATTCAACCAACCAACCACTAAAGGTAGGCATTTTAAAAAATAACTAGTTGAAAATATTTGAAAATAGTTTGAAAATCCAATTGTAAAGAATGATTTTAAAATTATTTAAGACTAAATCATTTTTAAAGAGAGTACATGTATAAATGGAAGCATCATCAAAACTAGAATATACACATATAAGTAAAAAAGAATTAAGTACACTGATCGGTCGCTAATATCGCACATTCATTATCATATGCTCATACTTATTATAAAATAAACTTTGCTTTTTCCTAATTATTGTTTAATTTATTCGCAGGCCCATCCTAAAAGAGAGTGAAGAGAAATGAGCCCAAAAGCCCATCAAATTCTGAATTAAATCAGAATTAATTCGAACTCAGTAAATCAGGGCAGATCAGGTCGGTTCAGATCAGTTGAAAACCAGTTAGAAAAAATTCCTACAAATTAATCGGTTGAAGCCAAGGATCAAAGGCCATTTCGTCAAAATCTCAGACTTAAACTGCAAATCCAGCTGAAGATAAACATCAATCACGAAGCCGGGGAGTTCCACCAACAGGGTGTGGCCACCTGGCCACACCCTGGCCCCAAAAACGCGGCCAAAGCCGCATTTTCGCAGCTTTGTTAAAGACTTAGGGGGAGCGTTTGCTCCCCTATCTTCATACGCTCTCCTACGTAGGTTTTTACCTATAAATACTGGGATTTTCAGAGCTTACCGGGGACGACCATGCAAAGATAGAATTTAGTCCACTTTTCATTTTTTAGGGTAGGTTTTTGTTTTTCTTTTCATGTAATTTTTCAGCTTTAATTTAGGTAAATCAGAGGAGATCAGAGTTTCATAGGAGAATGAGAAGAAGCTTGTGCTGAGAGTGACACCGGTGTAAGATTTCTTCTTTTCTCTTATTGTTATAAAATCGAATTTGTAGTTTTTCTTTTGTATGTACTTTGTTTCTGTTCTTCTTCTTCTTCTCTACTTTTCTTCTTTTGGTGCTAATTGCTATCCAAGTGAGTCTTAAAGCATCAAAAGAGCCTTGCCTTTGCGAGTGCCACCGATAGCTCATGACGATGGATTTTGAGTTTCATTCTGTATCACTTCATACTTGCAACGTCTTGATAATATAATGTGGAGGAGATGAGAATCAACTCTATGGGCTATACGTTGATCGCCTCACTTCAAGGTAACTTCATTGCAAAAGATTCAAGGTAAGCATTTGACCAAAGGAGGTAAGTAACTTTTAGATTTTTTTTCTTTTTATTTTTTAGTTAGAACACCACAATCTACCACTTCTTTTATCATTCCTTTTTCAATTTCATTTGTTCATATCACTTCTAGTTTCTCCATCTTCTTAATCTACCATCTTCTTCCTAATTAAACTTTAACTCATATTTTCCTTTTTTCTTTTAAAGAACTAAAAAGAACTTTAACCATACTTTGTATCTTAAAAGAAGACTTACTAAAAAAGCTTCCATCACTAGTCCCCTCCTTGTGGATCACGACCCGCATAGCCACTTGCTATTGCGGTAGAATTGAGTAACTTGCACTCTTTATTCTATGTTCTAAAATTCTATATTTTGTGTGCAAGTTCTAACTCAATCAAATTTTGGCGCCATTGCCGGGGAGGGATGATGAGTAATTCTGTTTAAAGTTTACATTTTTGGTTAACCTTCTTCTTTGTTTTTGTGTACAGATTTAACATGAAATTTTTTGCTGCAGTGGACACATAAGTGGCTCTGGACTCTGTTCAAGAAAGCAGAGCCCAGAAACCCTCAGATTTGCTACATTCTTGTGGTAATCTGAGTGAACTACTAACCTGTATCTTCTGCAGGTTGGCTGAATTGCATAGTTTAATCTCTGTGGAATTTATTTTCTTATTTGACTCACTGTATGTACATTTTTAACACACCAGTAAAAAGTTGATGTAAATGCTAAAAATGATTTAGATTTTGCATTTAGGCACGTATCTATTTTATTTCATTTTTTATTTACTATTGAAGAGTGCTGGAGCCAAGGAATGTGTGCATAACATTTAGTATAAGGTTCATTCTTGTATGAAATATTGCTTGAATGTTACTTTTTTCTATATAATTGTACACTGCACTAAATTGATTTAAGGGCTTGTCCTATAAACAAGATAAGGTAGGGAAGTCATTACCCTCCCTTAGCTCACAAACAATCTCCTCACTCACTAACCCAAGCCTAATTAAAACTGAGTAGACGTTGGCCCTAGGGACATCTCAGACTCAAATAGGAGACTGACCTAAGGGGAAGTTGATTTGAATCTGACTCTTGCCAAATCGGTGACTAAGGATGGGGATTGAGGGGCGAAACCCTAAAGGCTAGTGGTTTGGCTTAATTAGGCCCGTCGCTTCTGCGCGAATACCTCCTACCAATCTTGCCCCTATCTGGCCGATTAATTTGTGGTCAGATTCGGCAATATACCCCCAGTGGACAGTGTAACTAGTTAGGAGTCGTCTAGGTCTAAGGTTTACCCTAACTTAGGTTAGATTTTTTTTCTTTTTATTTGTTTGCTTATTTGTTTTGGTTTTTTTTCTTTGTTTGAATTTTATTGTGTGATATGGCTTATAACAATAATTTTCCAATGTTAATAGTAATCCATATTACACACCAACCTCTTTTTCGAATATTACCAACCCGGCATATCATAACTTTAACCAACCTAGTGTGCCAGATTGGTCTTATCCGAATCATTACATGCCTCAGTCCTAATACTATGAACAAGACTAGAATAATCATCACTACTCTTCATAGAGTCAATGGGGATACAACCCCCGAGTCATATTGTCAAAACCCTACCAACATCCAGCTTAATATACTCCTTCTCCCGAACAACCATTAGAAGAATCAATTGACTGGGAAAAAAGGATGAAAGCTTTAGATGAGCTTGAGCGACGAATTCAAATTTTAGAAGACTCAAAATCCCGTAAAAATTTTTAAGTCACAGATCCTTACTCTATTTTTCAAGGAGAACAGGCCAACTTAGAAAAGAGTATGGAAATCATGATTCAATGTCAAAATGATCCACTCGATATGATAGAAGTAAGAATTAGTAGATTGTAGAACATGCGTAGGAATTAGGAAACTCTCCCTATTCAATCTTTGACTATTCCTAACACTTCTATCCATATTGATGAAAACCAAGAATCATGGTATCTTAAAGACTTTGATTAAGATTTAGTTTCACCACAAAGCCTTGAACTTGACCAATATCAACCCATTGACGAATTGGCAAGTTTTCATTTTAATGAGATTGAACTTGATCATGAATGTGAACCCGATCCCCAACTTTATGATTCAGTTTCCATCTTCGAATCTATGTTGACTCCGGTATTCTTACCAAATTTGGAACAATTTTCTGAGCCAACATTTATTCCCGTACCCATAGATTTTGAAATTGAATCACCAATTTTGGATAGTCACCTTCCATTAATGGGAAAAGAATGTGAATATCAATTCTTGGACTTAGACTCAACGCTTGAACAAAAACTAACTCTCGAACCCCAAGTCGATTTTTCCGAGTTTGTATTGGTTCCTGAACCTATCATTCTTGAGTCCAAGTCAACTATTCCACCAAGTCATATTCTTTTGTTGGACATAGGTATAGACCATGATGACTCTGTGATGATTTTTCAGGACTGGTCATGTAAAGGAAGTAAGTTTCACGATAGGATCTTTCATGATCCTATTCATACTGGGGACTGTAAATATGTAAATAGAAAAGAGGTCAGTAAAGGTAGGTTCCGTGAACTGTCACATTATCTTAATTGGGTAGCTACGCTTGACCCAATCAAACCACTACCGGAACCACCACCTTAAGGTAATATTTTCCTTCCCTTTCTTCTTTTTCATGCATCTATGCATTAATTCATATATTGAGAACAATGCATGAGATAGGTGTGGGGGAGGGTCTAACATAACTTAAGTTTTTTTCTTTTTATTAAAAAAATTAAAAAATAACATTTTCTTTACTTTAAAAACTTTTTGAAAATAGAAACAATATTTTGACATATTTTTTTTGTAAGAAATTAAGTCAATTAAGGAATAGGAAAATCAAAATTCAGATTTCTTAAACTTGGTCAAAATAAGATTATTTGTTGATTTTTAGGGTAGGAAGATAATTTGTCAAAGTAATTTAGTCTTGATCTTTACCTTAATGAAATATGTACACTTCATACACTTACACGATTAGGGTTCAAAAACAAAGAATCTTATGCCTTATAAAAAAAAGAAAAAATATATCTATGAAAGATGAACAAATCTAATTATTAATTAGCTAGGTGCTTTGGCCTAAGTAAGCCTTGGTATTTATGCGAAAGATGATTAGATAAGTTTGAGAACATATATATAAAAAATATCCTCTGATTAACCTGGTATTTGTGCCTAATAAAGCATAAGTATTCACGCCTAAAAGTAGTTCATATAATAAAATCCTTAATTTTATGACCTTATTTGCTCGAGTTCTTAAGTCCTTGGGGTGTTTCCTCACCCGGTACCCTAATACCGTTTGGTTTGGGGAGTCATCGATTAAAGGCTCGTTACATGGGCAAATTAGAAAGCCTAATAGAACTACGGAATAATACCATAAAAAATATATATATATATAAATAAATAAGGTATAGAATTAGAGTTAAAGAACCCTTAGTTAAAGTTTTCACGGTCACAAGGTGCATATGACTTAGGGTAAAGTAATATACTAGATGAGAAGTACAATTTGACTCCTTACTTTGATTGATAACAAATTTTTGAATAGAGACTAAGTTTAGGAATGAAAAATTCAGTTTTCCTATAACTTATAGATTACTTACAACTTATAATAATATTTCAAATACTTTTCTTTCAAAATGTGTTTTCAAAATACTAACATTTTTCTCTTTCTTTACGGATTTTGTGGGTGTAATCCACTGAAAACCCTCACGAGACAAAACTCGTCCTCTAGGGGTAACCTAGAGGTTTAACGGCTTGTTGCACATGCTCAGTGCAATCGCGTGACCTACGAAAGTGGTCTAATAATTTTTGTTTAGTTGTTTTATTCGAGAATGAGTAAAAGATAGGTACAGGGGTGTGATCGATCGCTAATATTGCACATTCATTATCATATTCTCATACTTATTATAAAATAAACTTACTTTTCCTAATTATTGTTAATTTATTCGCAGGCCCATTCCTAAAGGAGAGTGAAGAGAAATGAGCCCAAAAGCCCATCAAATTTTGAATTACATCAGAATTAATTCGAACTCAGTAAATCAGGGCAATCAGGTCGGTTCAGATCGGTTGAAAACCAGTTAGAATAAATCCCTACAAATCAATCGGTTGAAGCCAAGGATCAAAGGCCATTTCGTCAAAATCTCGGACTTAAACTGCAAATCCAGCTAAAGATAAACATCAATCGCGAACTAGGGAGTTCCACCAACAGGGTGTGGCCACCTGGCCACACCCTGTCCCCGAAAATGCGGCTAAAATCGCATTTTCGTGACTTTGTTAAAGAGTTAGGGGGAGAGTTTGCTCCCTCTATCTTCATACGCTCTCCTACTTGGGTTTTTGCCTATAAATACTGGGATTTTCAGAGCGTACAGGGGACGACCATGCAGAGATAGAATTTAGTCCACTTTTCCATTTTTTAGTGTAGTTTTTGTTTTTCTTTTCATGTAATTTTTCAGTTTTAATTTATATAAATCAAAAGAGATCAGAGTTTCATAGGAGAATGAGAACGAAGTTTGTGTGCTGAGAGTGAGACCGGTGTAAGATTTTCTTCTTTTTCTTATTGTTATAAAATCGAATCTGTAGTTTTTCTTTTGTATGTACTTTGTTTCTGTTCTTCTTCTTCTTCTCTACTTTCTTCTTTTGATGCTAATTGCTATCCAAGTGAGTCTTAAAGCATCAAAAGAGCCTTGCCTTTGCGAGTGCCACCGATAGCTCATGATGATGGATTTTGAGTGTCATTCTATATCACTTCATACTTGCAACGTCTTGATGATATAATATGTAGGAGACGAGAATCAATTCTTATAGGCTATACGTTGATCGGCTCACTTCAAGATAACTTCATTGCAAAAGATTCAAGTTAAGTATTTGGCCAAAGAAGGTAAGTAACTTTTAGATTCTTTTCTTTTTTTCTTTAGTTAGTAGAACACACAATCTACCACTTCTTTTATCATTCCTTTCTCAATTTTATTTGTACATATCACTTCTAGTTTCTCCATCTTCTTAATCTACCATCTTCTTCCTAATTTAACTTTAACTCATATTTTTTCTTTTCTTTTAAAGAACTAAAGAAGAACTTTAACCATACTTTGTATCTTAAAGAAGACTTACTAAAAAAGCTTCCATCGCTAGTCCCTCTTGTGGATCATGATCCGCATAGCCACTTGCTATTGCGGTAGAATTGAGTAAATTGCACTCTTTATTCTATGTTCTGAAATTTTGTATTTTTGTGTGCAGGTTCTAACAATCATACAGAAAAGAAAAGATATGAATTTAGTTGGCACAAAATCAAGAGTGTATCTAAAAAAACTATATAAGTATACCACAAGTTCTAACAATTTACATTTAAATATATGACCAAAACATTGTAAACAATGATTTGCTAAAATTTATCCATTTAAAGCATATATAAATAAAGATGGAGAATAGCGATAGTTACCAATACTGATAAAACTAATCTCTATTTCTCCAAGACAAGGTGGTCTCCAACCTAATCTTCTTAATAGTGATGTATTTATTGATTATTCATCAAGCTTCGATTGCATCCACCACCAAGATATCAAACTCTCTAATATTTTGAGAGCCCACATCTACATCAAATACAATTGGTGTGAATTGTGGTACCCTAATCATTTTAGGTCTTTGTAGTTTGTATCACTACGAATTCAAACATTTGCATTTGAAGCTTTTGATTTATAAAATAAAACTTGGTGAGATGACCTTTACGGCCATAATGTGAACAAAAATCCACATAGGCATACTTATAAGTATGATATGTATGTGCATGGCGTGGAGTACGTACATGAATATATGATGCTAGTTTCTTTTAAAATAAGTATTCCAATCTCTTATGATTAGAATCACAGAGGCTCAAGGTTGAGCTCAACAATCAATTCTATCTTTTAAAACATAAAAATAATTTCATTTTTATTATATTAGAAGTATTAGCATGAGAAATAAAATCTTCACATTGTTTAAAAAAATGGTAATCTTTTTTCAAAACATTCTCTTTTCTTTTTCAACAAAAATAAATTGATTTTTCAAAGATTTCCTTTCTTTTGATCAAATTAATTTCATTTTTCAAATTCTAATTTTGTTTTGAAATAAGATCAAGTTGAATCTTTAAAGACTACATTTCTTCTGAAAACAAATTCCTTTTCGTTAGAAATCAATTCAACTTAGTTCTTAAAAGAATTATATTTCTTTCTTCATTTTCAAACTTTTATTTTTCAACAATTTATATTTTTCTAAAATTTCTTCACAAAAACATGGTAAGCTCATCACTTAACATGTTTGCATTTTCATAAAAATTGGATCCGAGTTTACCTTAAGGGAGTCATCCCCTTCGACCATGAAGCATGTTTGGTCAGATCAGCTTCTATTGATTCTCTCTCTGTATCATTTAGAATATGTTCACCAAGAGAGATCAACATATTCTACATTACAAAAGTGGAATCACAATTAGAAACTTAGAAAATAATCATTATTATGAGTTTGCTTTAGTGCAATAATGGCTTGTGCATTGGCTTCAAAATATTTTCTATTTTTAAGATTAACCCTTTAGTTGTGGTAAGATAAACATTTATTCTAAGAGCTTTAAGATATGAAAACATTTAATTTTTCAAGTTTTCATGTTACCAACATCAAAGATAGGAGAAGTAAGAAAATACATGAGTATATGAAAAGAAGAATTTGATTAGCAAATAAGAATCTTTAACTCTAGGTTGTTATACTGAAATCAAGATTATCAATCTTTGATACCAATTGTAGAATCACCTGGACGAGGGGTGAATAGGTGATGTACTAATCAAATGTAAAAATTAAAACTTTAACTAACAAAAACTTAACGCACAATAGATAACCAAGAAGTGAAGCCGAATTCTCGGTGAAGGACTCTAGAACTTCTCCTCAAAATTTTTCTTTTATAAGAGTTGAGGTGTTTTAATAGCTTTCTTGGATCAAAACAAGTGTAAGCACATAAATAATATCAAGCATATATATATGAGCAATAATAACAAGGCAAGATATGAACAAGAGTAAAGTTAACAAGGCAAGATATGAACAAGAGTAAAGTTGATTTGAAAGTGATAGACAAATGCAAATACGAGAGATTTTTTTCAAGGTTCGAGCCACTTGTTCTACATCCCCACCTTCACCATGTGAAGGATTTCCACTAACTCCACAAAGAAACTCCATGATTATATACATATATTGCATTATTTATTACTATATTCTATATTTGTCTTGTAATAAGCTCTGCAATTAATTTATTTAATGCCTAAATGTGCAGGGTGATTATTAACGGAGGAAGAGAAGATAATACCAAATTAAATCAGATTTATATGGATTTATTTAATTAGCTTAGAGAATCAACGAGGATAGAGGCAAATCTAGAAGTCCAAAGGCAACATTATCAATATGCAAAGGGATAACTAAAGGATTGGGGACGTGTATTCATAAGATTTAGAGAGATAAGACACAATCTAATAGATAAACAAATATTTATCTCCAACCTTATCTCCAACTTTATCAGAAGATCTTTTATATTAGACAAGCGATTTTATCCATATCTCCAACCATATCTCCAATCTCATCAGAAGATCTTTTATGTTGGCAAGCAGTTTATCCATTCTCCAACTCTATCTCCAACGTTATTAGAAGATCTTTTCTGTTAGACTAACGATTTGGTCTTATCTTCAAGCGCTCTCTCCCTCCTCATTTCTCTGATAAATTATCACCACATGCAGAAGGCAAAGGTTGCACCACTCTAGCAAAGAGCTAGATTTAGGTTTTTATCCTAATTACCTTAGATTTTTTTTATTTGCAAATATAATTTTTTGATTTCTTTACAGTTTAGTTTAGAGAGAGTGTCATAAGATTAGCAGAAAAAGAATTGTATTTAGAGTGACATTGAGTGTAATTTTCTCTGAGAGATTTGTCTCTAGAGTGACAGTCAATATAATGCTCCTCTTATTTCATCATTACTTAATTGATAGATCGCTGATTATTGTTCTTTCTTCTCTTGTTCTGCATAATTTTATTCTGAGGTAAACATTCAACACAATCAAGGTACGAGTAAACAAAAAGAGATAAGTATTCTTAGTTTTTCTTTCTTTATGTTTTAGTTTAGAGACATCATTCGTAATACCAACACTTTTACTTTCTTTCATTTCTTTTAGCTTAGTTTTAAATGAAACAACAACATATTCTTTGATCTTCTAACTCTTAACTTAACTCTATCTTTTCTTTTGTAAAAACAAAGAAGAAACATTTTAATCGATTCTCAGTAATTAGAAAGATTTACTAAAACTTCTAATGCAGTCCTTCCATATGGATTAGGACCCGCATAACCACTTGTTGTAGTGGTAGTTTTGAGCAATCTAGCACATTTTAAACTTTTATTTTTCTGTGCAGGCTTTAGACTCGATCAAATTTTGGCTCAATTGCCAGGAAAGGCCAGTAAGTTTCTTTTTAAGTTTACTAATGTTTAACTTTTTTCTCTATTTTTATATGCAGGGGCTGAATTCAGAAACCTAAAAGCTGCAGTGAAAATTTT